>JAGFNQ010003264.1:0-23773 GCA_024364735.1 Boesenbergia rotunda
GTGAAAAGTCCTAACTTGGAGGGTTAGGTGCAAATTCTCATCTTGGAGAATTAGGTGAAAAAGTCCTGACTTGGAGGGTCAGGTGCCTAGCATGGAGGGCTAGGTTGGATGATGTTCTAACTCGGAAGGGTTGGGTGAAAAGTCCTAGCTTGGAGGGCTAGGTGAAAAGTCCTAGCTTGGAGGGCTAGGTGAAAAGTCCTAACTTGGAGGGTTAGGTGCAAATTCCCAACTTGGAGAGTTAGATGGAAAAATCCTTAGCTTGGAGGGCTAAGGTGGATGAAACCCTAGCTTGGAGGGCTGGGTTTGACCCTAAACCCTAAACCCTAAAGTCCTAGCTTGGAGGGCTAGGTGAAAAGTCCTAACTTGGAGGGTTAGGTGTAAATTCCCAACTTGGAGAGTTAGATGGAAAAATCCTTAGCTTGGAGGGCTAAGGTGGATGAAACCCTAGCTTGGAGGGCTGGGTTTGACTCCCTGGATCGATCTGGTGACCGATCATGGACATTGGCACGCTGCTCCTTCGTGGATCGGTTTGGTGACCGATCCAGCGATGTCTGATCGGACTGGTGACCGATCAGGGAGCGCACAGTGAGGTTGGGAACCTACTGTGTGGCTCCTGATCGGTCCGGTGACCGATCAGGGAGCAGGCTGCTTCCTTGCTGCGTTGCTCCTGATCGGTCTGGTGACCGATCAGGGAGCGGATAGTGAGTGAGTTCCCTTGCGGATCAGACCCTGGATCGGTCCGGTGACCGATCAGGGACTCAGGATCTGATTAAAAAAATCACTGTTCATCTGTCCTGATCGGTCTGAGTGACCGATCAGGCTTCACTCTGATCGGTCTGGTGACCGATCAGGCTTCACTCTGATCGGTCGGGTGACCGATCAGGCGTGTATAGCCACGAGAGCTGGGAATCCTAGCGAAACAGTGGATCGGTCTGGTGACCGACCCACAAGCCCTGGATCGGTCCGGTGACCGATCACTTTAATTCAAATTGCACTGTCAGACGCGGTCAGAGCGTCTAATCGTATCCGATTCCCTACTGTTTGCTTCTGATATTTGATTTACTGGTTGATTTACTGCTCTAACAGTCTGATTAAGCTGCAGGTGACAGGGGAGGATTCAAACACTCATGGAGAGGTCAATGGAGGCTTTTCTTGGAGCAGGTTTGTCCGATTCTCCATTTTAGGTTGCAACGGCCGAGCTGCAGACTGGAGCCGAGACTGGGGCTTGGCTAAGGGGATCTCAGGAAGACCAGAGAGGGCTCAGTGGTAGCTGGCATTGGCAGTGAGGTAGCTGGAGGTTACGGAGGATGTTGTCACCTGGTGCTGTGTGGAGAATCAAAAGGGCGGAAGTTGGCTTCGTGGAAGCAAGTTTTTGTGAACTAGTGTTCTTGCCGCGCCTTGTGTTCTCCACAACTTGCTTGCTGTGTTCTTGAAGTTTTCATCACTTTGAGCAAGCGATCGAGAAGCAATCATCCATTACTTGAGCGCTTGAAGGAGAGAACAAGGAGCTTAGAGTCCGACAGTGGGAAGACACGAAGAGGGGTTCTTGCGTGAGATCGTCACTGGGTGGAGCTCAGGGAAGCTTGCTGTGTTCTTGTCCTTGCTAAGTGTTTGAGTAAGATCCTTCTTGTTATTTCTTTGTGCTTAAACTTTATCTGTGATTGAAACGCTGTGGAGAGCTTTCTCCACCGAGAAGGAGGTTGCGTTATATCCGGTGAAAACCGTGGCTTGATCTGCTGACGATCATGGGATCGCCCACCTTAAGGGCACGCCAAGGAGTAGAGGCAAGTTATCCCGAACCTTGTAAACCCTCTTGTTAGCGATCTTGGTAGTTGTCTCTGTTTGCATTCATTTCTGTTTTCGTTTACTGCACTGCTTCCTTTTATTTTGCGTCTTCCGCTGTGCTACTGATAAGTTGAGTGCAGAAAATTTGTTAAGTGCCAAGAAAAAGTGATTGGCTATATTCACCCCCCCTCTCTAGCCATCCCGTTTCCAACAAGTGGTATCAGAGCTTAGGGCTCTGTTTACGGCTTAACATCCAAGAGTTATCAACAAGATGGCATTGAGAGAAGGCTTCTCCACCACCCGACCTCCATTCTTTGATGGCGCTGATTTCTAATATTGGAGATCGAAGATGGAATATTACTTGAAGATGGACATCCATACTTGGTTCGCGGTGAAGGAGGGATTCACCCCTCCTAAGGATGATCAAGGCAAAGAACTCGAATCGTGGAGGTGGACTGCTGAACAAACTCTGAAGAGTGAAGCCGACGCGAAGGCGGTTGTCACTCTACAATGTGTCATGAACAAAGATCAACTCATCAAAGTTGGTCCTTTCACAAGTGCAAAGGACTTGTGGAGCAAACTCATTGAGCTTCATGAGGGCACCCGGGATTCAAGAATTGCCAAGAGGGATTTGTTCCTCAATCAACTCCAAAATCTCTCCATGAAGGAGAATGAGTCGGTAAGTGAGCTCCATAGCCGGTTCAAGGAAGTCCTCAATGGGCTTCATTCAATTGATGAAAAGGTCGAGAATCGCGACCTTGTGAGGTATGTCTTGAAAGCCTTTCCAAGGAATACTTTGTGGTCATCCATGGTGGATGCCTACAAAGTATCCAAGGATCTATCTATTGTAAAGTTAGATGATTTATTTTGTGAGATGGAATTGCATGAAATGACTAACAAAGGCCCCAAGGAGAAGGGGATTGCCTTAGTTGCAGGTGACCGGTCAAACAAGAAGAAGAAGGAGAAGAAGAAGGAGAAGGAGGTCTCTTCGTCTTCATCCTCTTCCGAATCCGAGTCCTATTCCGAAGAAGATGACAGCGGCTCCTCTTCATCTGAAATGGCGAACTTCGTGCGAAGGATGATGCGAAGGAATCGACGTTTCAAGAGTAGAGGTAACTCTAGTGAATCCAAACTTGATAAGACTAATGCATCTTGTTTTGAGTGTGGTAGAAAAGGGCATTTCAAGAACGAATGTCCAAAACTAAAGAAGAAAGAAGAGAAATCCAAAAGAAAAGAAGAGAAATTCAAGAAGAAGAAGAAGGCCTTGAAGGCCACTTGGGATGAGTCATCCTCAAGCTCATCCGATGAAGAGAAGGAGGAGAAGAGCACAAGGCAAATGACACTCATGGCTCTTGGAGAGGAGAGCAGTGATGAATCTTCAAGCTCCTCAAACGCGGCTTCATCATCTTCGGATGATGAAGAGGTAACTTCTCCCAAGCTTGAAAAGTGCTATAAAGCAATTGCATGTTTAACTAGTATGCTTAAAAAGTCCAAAAATAAAGTTAAAGCATTGTAATTAGAAATTGATCAATTGAAAGTATCTAGGGATGATAACATTGATGATTTGCATGTTGAATTGCTAGAAGATGAAATTAAATCATTGAAACATGAGATTGAAAGGTTGAAATCCTCTAAGGTTGAGGAAGTCAATAATTTGCATGATGAATTGCTAATAGAGGAAAACCAATCATTGAAGAGTGAAGTTGAGAAGCTCAAGAATATTCTTGAGAAGTTCTCAACTAGCTCTAAGACCCTAGATATGATCCTAAATACCCAAAGGGCAGTTTACAATAGGGCCGGTATTGGTTACCGTCCTAAGGAACCGTCATTTGTGTCTCTCATGTCTAGGACTGATATGAGACAATCTAGGACACCCAAAATCCAAAAGAAAGTTGTCAAGGCATGGGTGCCTAAGTCATGTTTAGTTGATGCTTTAGGTCCCAAGGTTTGGGTACCTAAAACTTATATTTTTCGAATTGTGTAGGTTATGATTGAGGGGGAGCATCTATCAACTTGGTTCGTTGATAGTGGATGCTCCAAACACATGATCGGGGATAGATCATTGTTTACCACACTTCACAAGAAAAGTAGAGGTAATGTATCATTTGGTAACAATGGTAGTCTTAAGGTCATAGGGATAGGAGACATTCAAATATCCGAATATCTTAGAATTTCAAATGTCCTTCTAGTCAAGGGGATGAAATTTAATCTCCTAAGTGTGAGTCAATTGTGTGACACGGGTTACACAATTGACTTCCAACCAAGTCAATGTCCAGTTAGACAACATGACACCTTGGACATGGTACTAGTAGGAGCAAGAGTAGACAATATTTATCAAGTTTCATTTAAAAGTGCTACTAATGCTTTTGCTAAGTGTTTCATGTCAAAAGAAGAAGAGTCCACCCTTTGGCACCGGAGGCTAGCACATGTGAACATGAAGAACATCCGGAAGTTGGCTAACAAGGGACTAGTCCGTGGCTTACCGAGCATCAAGTATGAGAAAGATAAACTTTGTGATGCATGTCAAATGGGTAAGCAAACAAAATCTTCACATAAATGTAAAAGCGCTGTAAGTACTTTCAGTGCATTAGATTTAGTTCATATGGATTTATTTGATTGTAGTACTATCATATCATTGAATGGAAGTAGATATTGCTTTGTTATCATTGATGATTTTACTAGGTATACATGGACTTACTTTTTAAAATATAAGGACCAAACCTTAGATATTTTCATTTCTTTTTGTAGAAGGGTTGAAAATGAAAAATTATTAACCATTAAGACAATTAGAAGTGATCATGGAGGTGAATTTCAAAACCAAAGGTTTTTAGAATTTTGTCAAGATAGAGGCTATAAGCATGAGTTCTCTACTCCTAGAACACCACAACAAAATGGTGTTGTAGAGAGGAAGAACCGTGTTTTACAAGAGGCTGCACGAAGCATGCTCAATGAGTACTCACTCCTGAGTTACTTGTGGGTCGAAGCTGTAAATACAGCTTGCTATGTGCAAAACAGAGTACTCATTCATAGGTTTCTAGGAAAGACTCCCCATGAACATTGGTTTGGGAAACCACCTACGGTTAAACACCTTAGGGTGTTTGGTTGTAAGGTGTTCATTCTAAACACGAAGGACCACCTTGGAAAGTTCACGGTGAAGGCTGATGAAGGGATACTAGTCGGGTACTCCCTCGTTAGCAAAGCCTACCGAGTCTACAACAAGAAATCTAGATTAGTTGAAGAGTCTTCTGATGTGGTCTTTGAAGAAATTCCAAAAGCAAGTGACCAATCAGAAAATGTAGAAGGAGTTCAACTCGAACTTAGGAGACTAAGTTTGAAAGAAACTCCAAGTGTTGTTGATGGTGATGAGTCTGATGACGGTGAACCTAGACAACCCATTGATCAGCTGGATCCTGAGGCTGGACTTGTGTCTAGTGAACCCGTTCAAGAAGCACCACCAACTCCTAGGCAAACTAGATTAGCCTCTAGTCATCCCCAAGACCAAATTGTTAGAGACATCTATCATGGGGTTAGAACTAGATCATTCTTCCGGAATGAGGCTAATGAAGTTGCCCTAATTTCAGAAATTGAACCTAGGAAAATTGGTGAAGCATTAAATGATCCCGATTAGATCATTGCAATGCAAGATGAATTAGGTCAATTCGAAAGGAATCAAGTTTGGGACTTAGTCCCTAGACCCAAGAAGACCTCCATTATTGGAACCAAATGGGTCTTCAAGAACAAATTGAACCATAAGGGAGAAATTATTAGAAACAAGGCACGCTTGGTAGCCAAGGGCTACAGTCAAGTTGAAGGCCTTGATTATGATGAGACCTATGCTCCCGTGGCACGATTAGAATACAACCGATTGATGCTTGCATTTGCAGCACATCGTGGCTTCAAGCTATACCAAATGGATGTCAAATCGGCCTTTCAAAATGGTTTGATTAAAGAAGAGGTCTACGTCGAACAACCTCCGGGGTTTGAGAGTTCTGAATTTCCAAACCACGTGTTCAAGCTCAAAAAGGCACTTTATGGCCTTAAACAAGCACCCCGAGCTTGGTATGAGCGGTTGTCGACATTCTTGATTGAGAAGGTCTTCGTTAGAGGCCAAATAGACCCTACACTATTTCTACGAAGAGATGGTGACAACATTTTTGTAGCCCAAGTATATGTCGATGACATAATTTGTGGCTCAAACAATAAGGGCTATTTAAATGAATTTATTAGACACATGGAAAATGAATTTGAGATGAGTCTAGTGGGAGAGTTGACTTTCTTCCTTGGACTCGAAATCAAGCAAACTTGTGATGGGATCCATGTGCACCAATCGAAATACACACAAGAAATGCTTCGAAAATTCAATATGAGTGATTCAAAAGAGGTAACCACTCCTATGGCTACAAACACCAGATTAGACAATGATGAAAGTGGTAAACTTGTTGATTTGACTCAATATCGAAGCATGATAGGCAGTTTGCTATACCTTACAGCTAGCCGACCTGATATACTATTTGCTGTGGGTATGTGCGCTAGGTATCAAGTTTGTGCCAAGGAATCTCACTTAATCGCTGTTAAGCGAATTCTGAGATATCTCAAGGGCACAATTGGAGTCGGTCTATGGTACCCCCGTACCGAATCATTTGATTTAATTGGCTATACGGATTCCGACTACGCTGGATGTAAGTTGGACCGGAAAAGCACAAGTGGGGGTTGCCAATTCTTAGGTTCATCCTTAGTGAGTTGGTCAAGTCGGAAGCAACATTGTGTTGCTCTCTCCACGACTGAGGCAGAATATATCGCCATGGGAGAGAGTGTATCACAATTGTTGTGAATGATACATACTTTAGAGGACTATGGATTGAGTTACAAGGGTGTGCAAGTGTTATGTGATAACATTAGCACAATTAACTTAACTAAGAATCCAGTCCATCATTCTAGGACTAAACATATTGAGGTGCGTCACCACTTCATTAGGGATCATGTAGCTAGGGGAGATATTGTACTCTCTCATGTAGAGTCCAAATCAAACCTAGCCGACATTTTCACTAAACCACTTCCCGAGAATGAATTTAGTTTCCTAAGACGGGAGTTAGGAATGTGTCGCGCTTCATGAATTTCAAAATGCATTCAAACCCTTCATGATTATTTCGAAATTAAGGGGAAACAATTTGGGTAACTTTAGGAACATCTCTCACAAACTATAAGGGTTACCAAAACGTTTTTGTTTGCTAGATATGGGGTGAGATGTTAGGTTCAACTAAATTTCTCAAAATGTCAATGTATCCCTTGAGAAATTAAGTTGACGAGATAATAATCACTGTGGTGACCAAGTATGGGGAAAACCATTGCATAACATATGTGTATATGGCTCTATGATCGTACTTGGACATTCCAATCAAGGAAACTTGATTGGAACATTGGATTTGATACAAACTTAGTTGAAATTGCTTGAATGATTGTTGATTGAGTTTGACTCCACTTACATGGATCAAAGTGATTATTGAACCTATAAGGACTTTTGATCCTTGTTCAGGGATCAATTTTAGTCATGAGATCATGTCCAAGTTCGATAAAATTCACCAGATCTCCTTGGAAAGATTCAGAAATTCTAAAACTGAACATTTCAGTTCATATCAGGGAGTATCAGGAACCCTGATCGGTCACCAGACCGATCAGGCATAGGGCTGATCGGTCCCCGGACCGATCTGGCTCCTTCCTGTGGTGATCGGTCCATAGAGCGATCAGCGAGGCAAGCAGTGACCTTCCGGAATTTTGACCAAGTGTTCTGAGCTAGCCCGGATCGGTCCCCGAACCGATCTGGCACCCTATGGTGATCGGTCCACAGACCGATCAGGGAGCTCAGAGGTTTCTCTCCGACCCTACTGTTCGTGTCCAGATCGGTCAGCCGACCGATCAGGAGCTCTCCTGATCGGTCACCCGACCGATCAGTCCCAGGTCAGTCCGATCAGGCTATAGCCTGATCGGTCTGGGCGTGATCAGATCGAACGGTGATCCGTTCAGACGCATTAATTTCTAGTTGGTGGACCGATCCATGACGGACCCAAACTATGTGTCACGAATGTGGGTCTCAAATTTAAATGTGAATGAATAACTGGAAACCCTTTTTACAATCAAAAGTATGAAAATGTAATATAGGGGCCACAGGTCGTATTTTTCTCGGGGCTAGTTGTCGTGCTTGATTCAAACTTGTAGTTATGTGTCATTTTTGGGTTTCAAACAAGTAAATGGATTTTGGTTTGTAATTGAAAATGAAGTTGCAAATGAAAAAATAGAAACCGTAATTTAGTAAACTAAACAAGAAAATTGGCACTTAAAAGCTCCACCAATGGAAAACCAAATCAAATCACTTACAAATTTTTATGGGAACTGTGTTCTGATTTTAACATAAGACAAAATGCTAAGCAATGAAGTAAAGGCAATGATGAAGTTTTCGGAATTAATCAAACTTAACACAATTATTAGCATGCAACATGTAGAACTCAACCAAGCAATGGGTCTCAACTATCTAAAGTGCTCTTGGAAGCCCACCACTTGGTGACGAAATTTAGAAATGAGTGAATGTAAACTTATTGATTCCGAACACCCACATATGCCACAAAACCAAGGTGAATTCAGAGTGCAAAAACTGCAAATCAGTTGGCATGCAAGGAGAAATTCCTTGTGCCAAAAACTCTCTCCAATTTAAGAATATGAGTAAGCTTTAACTCAAAATCTTAAGCTGATTGGTTCGATTTGGGAAACTAGGCTATGAGGAAGAACTAAGCAATACTAAGGAAATGAATTGAAACTGAAATCAGAGCTTGAAAAGATCAAATTTAGAAATCGAAAAACTGAAAATTCAGATGCAGAATTGATAAGTCTAGCTACAGATTTTTCTGTTTTTGCAATAGCTCAAAGGCTGAACTAGCTAACATAACTTGAATACAAGTATCTAGTCTAGGAACAAGGAAGTTAAACTAGCAATTTCTTAACAGAAACTAATGAAAGAAAGCTGAAAATGTGGAAACGCAGCCAACAACTTGGCACGCAGCAATTCCAATTGGCACGCAGGAATTTGACAGAAACGAAACTGAAATTTGAAGCTTTTGTGCACTAAACTCATTCACTAACTACTTAACTTACTGAATTAAATCTTAACTACTGCCGAAAACAATTTAAAACAGGAATTACAGCAGCTAAATAGAAAACAGGACAGAGCAGTGCAGATTCGACAGAACACAAAAAGCTACAGCTAAAATAGAAATTAAACTACTTAAACTGCTCCTCGATTCCTTCCAGAGCTCAGATACTCCTTGGTTGTCAAGCAAGGGAGAGCCTCGGACCCGCAAGCTCAGCAAATCATGGGGAAAACTTCATCCGCGATTGAATACAGTCCGAACTGCCCATTTCTGAATTTTCCATGCGAATTCTTCATTGCAGCTGTGTCTGCGTGAATTGGTGAGTGGATGATGATCAAAGCTACTCAGGGAACCCCTCTGGATAGCTTAGGTGGAAGGTGGTAGAGCGCAGCCGATCCGAAGGGTGTCAATTGGACAGAGCTGTAGAAACCTCTCACAAACTCTGTTCTTGGGCAATTTCGATCCGGAAACAAGACTGATGGCCTCCCCAATGACCTAGCACGTGAATTCAGCAAGAAAATCGAGTGGTCGCGCCTTGGATTGAAGGAAACAAGCTAAGGATGAAGGAAGAACACGAAGAACGGGATTTGCGGCGAAGAACTTTGAAGACACGACACTGCTGAAGGTAGGAAATTTTTTATTAAATACTTAAGCATGGATGGTCCAGATTGATCCACTTAAATCCAACGGCTGATCTTGCTCTGATTTGAGCCAAACTTTTATGATGATGATCTGGGGTCAGGATCTGTCTTGTGGTAGCTCGAATCCTCCAGATATGCAACGGATGGTCCAGATCAACTCTATCTGTGATTGGACGCTCTAGAGCCCTCCAAGCTTGATCCAACGGTTGATTGAGCTCTGATTGTGATGAAACCTTCAGATCTTGATCAGGGTACTTGATCAACCCTAGCCCTAGCTCGGATGGCTTCAGATCATCCCGGATGGCTCAGATCTAGCCGCTTTCGAATCGAACGACCCAGATTTAATCGTAATCTTGATAATCTGATCCGGGTCACTTCCGACTCGAGTTTGACCCAATATTCCCTAGATCCTTGAACCTTGATGCCTACAAAAAATAGATCAAGAATTTAGTGGCCAAAATAATCCAAAAATTTGCATATTTACAATTAAGTCCAAAATAAAGGTAAGTTCTAAAACCTAGGGCAATTTCACAATTTTGGCAATAAAAACATAGATCAAACATGGATTTTAGCAGCTCAAATAATCAATAAAATAGTATTTATCAATTCCCCCACACTTGAGCTTGAGCATCTCGCGAAAACACTAAGTATGTATCCCCTAGATTTACTTAAGCATAATTAGAAACAAATGAAAATAAATTACCTAGGGTTGTCAATTCTCATAAATCTAAGCTCTATGGATTACTATCTTGTCCTTAAATCAACAACTTAGCCTTTTCATCCATCATGAATCATTGAGATGAATCTAAATCACTAGCCTTTCAAGGAAAATTTTGGTGGCTCTCTCCTTAAATTCTAACTTGATGATGGAAGTGGAGCTCACTCAAACACACATGCTTCTTGCACTACCATAGGCTTACTTATTATCTACTCTCCACCATTAATCATGAATAGGATCAACATCTATAAAAACAAAGAAAAACATAGAAAATGGTAAGGAGTGAAATAAAAGCTAAGGAAATGGAAAAATTGGTAAAGTGGAAGACTTGAGTGCTTGAGGATGTTTCCAATGCTCTTTGGTTTCCATACAGTCCTCTAATGATCTCAAAAGTGTTGTGAAGTCAAATTTGAATAATTCTTTTGATTTGGATGATAAACCCTTCCTTGACCTCTTGTGCCAATTTGTGCTATTGTGTGCCAACCTTGCTTTCTCCATTCTTCTTTCCTGATTTTTTCTCTTTTTCTTTCTCTCTAGTAAGGTCAGATATGTAATGGAACAAGGCTTTAATTCGGATGAGAAAAAACTTCACTTGATTTCAATGTGCCAACTCAATTGTGTCCACTTGTTTCCTTGTTTTCTTTTTCTTTTCAAACTATTTTTCTTCTCTCTTTTTTTTCTTTTTCTCTCTGCTCTGAATTCTTCTAATGGAGCATTTAGGCCATTTGAAGTCTCTGATTTCTTCACAACAGTTAGCGTATAGGAATAGTTGAGCAAATGGTAGTAGAAAACCTAAATGCTTCACTTGGAATTTTGGCACTACAACTTTTTTTTTCTGATTTTCCTGTTTTGATTTAAAACATCCTAGCAGCCACCATTTCTGTTTCTGATAAGCTATGATTTTCTCAATACTCTTTGATGCATTTCCAAATTTTGTTCCCTGATTCACAGCCCAGAAAAATTCAATTTCAGCCAAAAGTTGACACAAACTGCCTCTTAAGCATTCACTGATTTTTTTTTTCTTTGCTTTGCTTACCACTTTGTTCCCTTTTGTTTTGTTCTTCTGTTTTCCTCTTCTGGTTCAGTTATGTTGCGGCCATATTTCAACCTAGCACTGCCATGAGCTTCAAAAAAAACAGAAGATGCAGTCCACTTGAAACTTGTGAGCTGAAATTTCTGCAACCATTTCTTTCCTTTGAACATTTCTGAATTAATTCTGTTTCTGACTATATTGCTTCGAATTTCAGCTCCATGGCATCCATTGGTTCTTCTTATACCTGAAATTGAATGTGCACCTTCAACTTCAGATCCATTGGTTCTTCAAATGGAATGCAGATCAGCTTTTGGGGCAGTTCCGGAATTCAGCAGCTTATAGCTTTTCTCAGCTTCAATGCAGATCTTTCAGCTTCTTTTCAGCTTTGTTCAGTCTTCAATTCAGCCTTCATTCAGAGTTTACAGTCTTGAAAATTAAATCCATCTCATCTTGATACAAACTGCCCAAAAAGGTCATGTTAATTTCGGATGCAAAACAGTTTGTAACTTTTGTTTGGTCTCAGCTTGTGTTCAGCCTTGCATACCAGATCTTGCTGATTTCTACATTTGTTCTTAGCTAAAACATACCAGATTCTTCAACTTTATAATTCATTCAGATCAGTTTGCATCTAGAAGGTATCGAGTGGTATTCCATTCCATTTTAAAACCTTGGCATAGGATTTGGCTTCAATTTGATGGTTGCATGCCACTTAGACCTTGGCACACAAGTTCTTTTCTCTGATTTTTTTTTTCTTCTTCTTGCAATGCTTCAGCCGAATCCTTGGCACAAACATTTCTTGGATCTCCAATTGTAATCAAGAATCTAGATGCCCTCCATTTGCTTCCATCCTTTTGCTCATTTTTGACACCAAACATCACTCAAACTCATCTTTGGCACATGAAAATTTTTTTTTCGAGTTGAACTGCATCATTGATGAAAATTGCTTCCAAATCACCAATCACTCCCCCACACTTAATTCTTTGTCCGTCTCGGGCAAAATAGCATCAAGAAAAACATCCCAAGCAAACAAATCCATAGAAAAATTAGGGTTAAGATTAGCAATAAGGAAAGACAACTAGAATAGAATAGACAAATAGATGTGGAAAGGTGAATAAAATGATTAGTCCCTATAGATGTGATCCAACTATTGAAATATGATTTTGAAAGAACCTAAGCAAGTTCTAGAATACAATAACATATGTGTATCACAAATAAGGCTAATCTCACTAGGTAAAAATAATCCATCTCAAATCCTCAATTAAGAATCTAAAGCAAAATCGTACTCAAGCATCCAAGATTTCATCCATGAACTCAAATCCTAAGTTTTGACAACCAAATTTAATTTATTTTCAAAAGACTCTAAAATGACAATAGGATAACCTAGAGGGATACATTTATTCCTAATCATGCAAGAAAAAGTGCTAAAACACAAGACATGGTATTTACAATGATTTTATTCATGTCATGTTACTCTACTCACTTATTTATTAACAAGAACTCATTTTAAGAGTGAAAACATGCAATAAAGGAAAAGGCAACAAAGATCAAACTCCCTTTTATTTCTGGCGGTCGGAGTCTGTCAAGAAAAAGCCTCCACCGTGGTAGTGGAGGAGTCAGGGTGTGCGAAAGAGCTTCTTCCATTTGTTCCACTTCACTGTGCATCGCTCCCCCACACTTGGACTTAACAGCAACCTGTTCAGGTGGACGAAGATTATTTAAATACAAGACCCATTTAAGAGGTAGAGTGTTTTGAATTAAAGTAAAATCTACTCCCTCTTTATTCTTTTTGGGACACGTTCAGGAGGTTTGAGTCTGTTCAAATGAAGCTCCCACTCCAGCAGTCTTCTGGACCCTGCAAAATAATGTAATACCCCTCTCAAGCGTGCAGGGTACGAAGGAAATAAAATAATATCAGTCTTTGTATAAAATTTATCCACAATGCATCACATCCAATAAAATCAAGTTTAGGCATCTCAAAGAATTTTTTACAATGAATATCTACCCAAGATGCATCAAGACACTTATCATAATTAATGAAATCTATTTTGGATGCTCCAATGAAATTTTCCCAATTATTTCCCACACATGACAAATCAAGAAATGTATCGCAGCCTATAAAATCAACTTTTGGTACCTCTCCTGATGTTTCCCAAAAAATAAAAGAAATACTTACCTGATCGCGCTGAAAAATACCTGGAGGTTCCACAATGATAGATGTGTCCATAGCTCCCTCCTGGTCAAGTATAGAGTCTGTATCAGGTTCAAGTTCTAATAGGCACTCAACTGGTATAAGTGATCCTTGGGGCTCTGTGCAATCCCCTACACTTTGAATCTCAACAGAAATAGGTGATCCTTGGGGCTTAGTGCAATCCCCTACACCTAGAATAATCTCTCCAGCTGTAAAAGCATCTGAAATGTTTTCTAAAAATTCCTCAGTCTCAGCCGTAAATACTCTCTCAGCCTCCTCTGAATGAATAGCTCCTCCAGAAAAATCCTCTAGAAATCCCTCAGCCTCTAACTCTGTCTGCTCCAGCTTCTCAATAATATCCATGCTCCTGATGGAGTGATCCTCTCTCGGATGCTTCATAGCATCGAAAAGGCTAAACTGAATAACCGTATCTCCAATCTCCATGGAAAGTGTACCGGCATATACATCAATCTTTGTTCTGGCCGTCTTCAGAAACGGTCTGCCTAAAATCAGTGGAGAACGGTGTGCCAAGTAATCTCCCTCCATATCCAAAATATAGAAATCAGCAGGAAATATCAGCTCCTTTACCTTCACCAAAACATCTTCAATCATACCTGCTGGGCGTGTCTGGCTCCTGTCTGCTAGCTGTATCACCACGCCAGTGGGCTGTAAAGGGCCTATGCCGAGCATCTGAAAGACTGACCTGGGCATCACATTTATAGAGGCTCCTAAGTCTAACATAGCATCGTGAAATATGGTGCTCCCAATCTCACAAGAAACAGTAAACATCCCAGGGTCTTCACATTTCTGAGGTAGGGCATGGATAAGCGAAGAAACATTTTTCCCAATGCTGACCAATTCATTTTCCTTAAGCTTCCTTTTGTTAACACAAAGATCCTTCAAAAACTTAGCATACTTTGGAATTCTTTTGATCATGGTCAACAAAGGTATATTGATCTCCACTTTGCTGAAAAGCTCCACTAGTTCATTAAATTCCTTAGCCTTCTCCTTCTCCCCTTATCTTTTGGCATGTGTTCTTTGCTGTGGAAAGGGTAAAGGAACCCTAAAATCATCTTCTTTGGCCGGAAGTGGAGAGGCTGAATTATGCTGTGCTGTCCCCTGCGAAGTGGCTGTTGTAAAATCGGCCTCGGCACTGTTTTCTCCTTCTTTTGCCACCAAATTTGGAGGGTTGCTTGAGGAAGGGGTTGGGCACGGGCTAGGGGTGGAATTAGCTGAATTTGAAGTCGTTTCATGCATGTTCTGAGCTGGAATCGGAGTTGCTGTCCGGTTTTCTGAAAAATCTGCTCTTGGACTCTTTGGATATGAAGTGACCTTCCCACTCCTCAAATAAATAGCACTTACGTTTCCTTTTGGATTAGGAATAGTTTGGGAAGGGAGTTGACTTGATCCTTGAGCTTGATTCTGATTGATTCCACTAGCCAATTGACCCATTTGCCTCTCAACATTTTGATTGTGTTGTTGTTGTTGTTGTTGCCAAGCTTGCTGTTGTTGTTGTGTTTGTACAACTTGTTGTAGCATCTCCATCACTTGTTGATGTTGAGCATTTCCTCCACTTGAACCTCCATAGCCTCCTTGGTTAGAATAGCTCCTTGATTGACCTTGAAAGGATGAATTAGTTGGCTGAAATGGTGGAGCTTGCTGATTTTGGTGAAAACCATGCTGTTGGGGCTGATTAAAGAACTGATTAGAGGGCTGATATGCTGGGAAATTTTGCTGGGAAATGCAGCCTTGAAAGTTCTGATTTTGAGCTGGAAAATTAGGTGGCGAGGGCTGAAAATTCTGACTTTGACACCCTTGATTGTAGGGCTGGAAATTCTGATTCAAGGGTTGTGTAGGCTGAAAATTTTGTTGGTTTTGCGCTTGGAAAGCTGGAAATGAATGAAACCCTTGCTGCCCTTGATTGTATTGCTGGAATTGAGGTTCGAAATGCTGAAATTGTTGCTGAAAATGTTGAGAATTAGGCTGAAACAGGGGCTGAAAACTTTGGTTTGATGACTGAAAAGTTTGCTGATTGTTCTGAGTTTGTTGGGGCTGCTGGAAATTCGGTTTAGGCTGCTGTGAAGGTTGATTTTGAAGCTCTTGTTGGCAGAAAGCATTCCCATACCTCAAGTTAGGATGATTCCTCCAACCGGGGTTGTAGGTAGATGAGTAGGGGTCATTTCTTTGTTGGAATTGAGCTCTAGCCAAGGCCGCAACCGATTCATCTTGTTGGAGATTTGGACAAAGGTCCGAATTATGTTCTTGGCTTGAACAAATGCTACATACTCTTGTAACTTGATTTGGAGATGAAGTTGTTGGAAAATTTGAGGCTTTGTTCACATTGTTCAATGCCATTTGCTTTACTAAAGATGTCAACTCCAACAATGAGCTCTCCAACAATGAGCTTTTACTTTCTTTTTGTTCATTAGACAACACTTGAGCTTCATTAACCCCTCTTGTAGTGAGTGCTCTACTCCCGAATTGTTGAGAATTCTCCGCCATGTTAGAAATGAGTTCTCTAGCTTGCCCCGGAGTTTTGTTTACTAAGACTCCTCCTGCCGCCGCATCAATCATGCTCATATCCATAGGTAATAAACCTTCATAAAAATATTGCACAAGAAGTTGCTCACTGATTTGGTGTTGAGGACAGCTAGAACATAACTTCTTGAACCTCTCCCAATAATCATAAAGGGACTCTCCAACCACTTGTTGAATACCACAAATACTTTTTCTGATAATGGCGGTCCTTGATGCTGGAAAAAACTTCTCTAAAAATGCTCTCTTCATTTCAATCCAACTAGCAACATGTCCAGTGGGCAAATAATACAACCAATCCTTAGCAGCCCCAGTCAAGGAAAAAGGAAATGCTCTTAACTTAATGTCTTCTTCAGAAATCCCCTGTGGCTTCATAGTAGAGCATACCACATGGAATTCGTGCAGGTGTCTGTTTGGATCCTCCCCAGATAAACCCTGAAACTTTGGCAACAAATTGATGAGTCCCGATCTGAGCTCAAAATTCCCCCAGCTCTGGATAAGCTATGCTGGAGTACTGAAATGCAGCGTCAGGTGCTGCAAGCTCCTTCATGGTTCTCTGGTGGTCTGCCATGTCAATGCCTGAGTGAGTGAAAAACAGTCTGAATAGGAGGGGTATCTGTAGTCTCAGAAAGAATGGCCTGGCTCCTCCTGACTCTGAAAGTCCTCTCAATCTCAGGGTCAAAATCTTCTAGATCAGCACCTAAAGACCTGGTCATAAAAATCAAACAACTCGCAGTAAAAGTGGATAAAAAGATAAAACAAATAAAATCAAATCAAAAGATATAACAATAAGCACAAAAGTAAGTCAAGAATGATATGAAATAAGTGCACAAGCAAAAATCAAACAAGTCAACTAGTTGCTTCCCCGGCAACGGCGCCAAAAATTTGACAGACCCAAACTATGTGTCACGAAAGTGGGTCTCAAATTTAGATATGAATGAAAAGCTGGAAACCCTTTTACAATCAAAAGTATGAAAATGTAATATAGGGGCCACAGGTCGTATTTTTCTCGGGGCTAGTTGACGTTGTGTGATTCGTGCTTGTATTTATGTGTCGTTTATAAATTTTGGGTTTCACACAAGTAATTGAATTTGGGGGTTGTGATCGAAAATGAAATTGCAATAAAAAGATGGAACCTTAACCACACAATCTTAAACAAGGTGATGGAAATCAAGGATCAAACTAATGCAAATCAAATTTTTTTGGAAACAATTATGAATTCAGATACACTTCTTATGCCTAACTATTTGATCAACTAAGTGACTGAATTTGCAATTGAATTTGACTCAAAACTTTAAACACACTTCAATAAGGGAATTTCGATTCTAGCATTAAAAAGAGATAAACTTGAAGTTGTAAAGGTGAAGGATCCAATTCAGAGAAACTAAATGAAGAGGTAAGTTTAGCAATGCAAATCCGATCCTGAAGATGCAGTGATAAGTTATTGTAGATAAGGAAATTTCGAATGCTGAAATGGCACAGCCAAATGAAGGACTTCAGGTTCAATTCAGTGACAAAAACAAAACAGAATCATGTGAAGGTATGGAGCAATTCGGTTAAGTAAAACTCAGAAATAAAGCTACAATTGGATTATGAAAAACTACAATTAAGTGCTATCTTAACTAAACACACTATCTATCTGATACTAAAGCAGGAATTAGCAATTAAGAAACTAAGAAACAACTCAGAAATAGGAGGTCTAAGACAATTTCAGAAACTGAAAAGAGTTAACAGAAATCAGAATTAAAAGGATTAGCTACTGATTTTTCGCAATAGATCAAAGGCTGAGCTAGCTAATGAAAACTGATTGCAAGTAACTACTCTAGGAACAAAGAAACTTAACTAGCCATTACTTAACAGAATCTAGTGAGATGAGAATGAAAATTCTGAAAAAAACAGCAACTACACTTGGCACGCAGCACACAAATTGGCACGCAACAATTTGACTAAGAAATAAACTGAAATTTGATCTAGTTGATCACTAAACAAATTCCTATCTTACTGAACTCGAAGATTAAACTCCTAATTAAGCTAAACAATTCAGAACTTACAAACTAAGGCAGTTGAAACTGAAATTCTGCAGAAATAGAACAGAATTGCTCGAAGCTGTAAATTACAACTAAACAATTGAAAATTAAGTATCTAAACTACTCCTCAACCCTTCTCCAACTCAAGAACTTCTTGGTTGTCAATCAAGAGCCGGCTTCGAACCCCTAGGCTCAGCAAATCAGTGGAAATCCATTTCTGAAGTTGATTCTGCTTCAAATCTGCGCTTGCTGGAAATTTTGATCTGATTCACTCTTTCTCAGTTGAATGAGTTGCGATGATGATTGGGAAGTTTCTGAGACCACTTGGAACCCCTACAAATGGTTTGGAAGCTTGGAAATGGATTGTGGAAGAGAAACCAATGATCGGACTGAGGAACTGCCGAAACCCTCAAGCAATTCCTGTTCCGGCGCAAATGAGCAGAATTCTTCAAGGAATCGATCCCCAAAGACTCAATTCTTGATTTGGGATGGAGATTGAGGTGGTCACGCCTTCTTGGAAGAAAAATTTTCAAAAACGATGAAGAACTAATCGAAAATGGTGAAGAACAGTGAAGGAAGCTGAAGACGCGACAAGGGCAGCTGCACAGAGATTTTTCCTTAAGTAATAACCAATGGACGACTCAGATCGATTTGAGGAAATCCAATGGCCGATCTTGCTCTGATTTGAGCTAAACTTTGATGATGGTGATCTGGGGTCAGGATCTGCCTCGTGGTAGCTCGGAACCTCCAGATGTGCAACGTATGGTCCAGATCAACTTAGTCTTTGAATGGACGATCTAGAGCCCTCCAAGCTTGATCCAATGGTTGATTGAGCTCTGATTGTGATGAAACCTTCAGATCTTGATCAGGGTGCTTGATCAACCCTAGCCCTAGCTCGGATTGCTTCAGATCATCCCGGATGGCTCAGATCTAGCCGCTTTTGAATCGAACGGTCCAGATTTAATCGTAATCTTGATAATCTGATCCGGGTCACTTCCGACTCGAGTTTGACCCAATATGCCCTAGGTCTTGGAACCTTTGATGCCTACAAAAATAGATCAAGAATTTAGTGGCCAAATAATCCAATTTTATGAAAATTTGCAATTAAGTCTAAAACAAAAGTAAGTTCTAAAACCTAGGGCAATTTCACAATTTTAGCAATAAAAACATAGGTCAAACATGGATTTAAGCAGCTCAAATAATCAATAAAATAGTATTTATCAAGCACCAAGTATGTTAATGTTTCATGTGCTCATTATGAGATGATGAATGATGAATGGTTTTTGTGAGTAGGAAAGAGTCTTACTAAGCCTGTGTGCTTATAGTCTTATTTCCTTATACCGCTGATCATTCAAGGGGACAATGATGGAAGTAGCAGGAGGGCAAGAACGCATGTGTGTAGTAGTGACTTGGCCCAGGAAACCATATGTTTACTGTTTATGCTAGAACTTCACCTTGGTTACTTATATGTTTGAATAATGACTTCTGGAACCTTATGATATGATGTTATGTATGACATGATATGATGCTTATGTTTAAAGTTAATATGCTAAGGTTCCCATGTTATTAAGTTAGGAATGGTGATAGGGAATGTATAAGTTAAAGTTATTCCGCTGCCTTATGATGTCTACATGCCCTAAGCATGTTAACGTAACGCCGCTTATGGAAAAAAAAACGGGCGTTACAGATTGGTATCAGAGCAGTAACCATCTCACTACACACACATCAGGCCCTCTTCCTGCCGCTTCCAAGTAAGTACCTCTCTGCATATCTTATGATATTAAGCACTTCTAGGATACTTTATGATTCTAGAATATGCAAGAATGAATGATACCTTATGATAGATGATGGAAAGTATTTGCATATTTTATTTGCAAAATATGCACATATGTACATATGAATGATATTTTTCTATTGTTTTATTTATGAAGATCAAATAACTTAGAATTTAGTATGGGGGTAGGAATAGCAATAACTCATATTATCCATACTTGACCTTTATGAAGGGAAGTATGACTAGAAGACAGAGTAATAGAATTAATGAGACTACTTCATCAGCCGACCTGATGCTCAATATACCTTATATCCTAACTTATCTTAAGTCACATCATAAGACAATCATGTATAAGTATTCTGCCTTATACATTAGGCCTAAGTTAGTCATAATACAATTAGTCATAAGTGTGACTCAACCTTATGTTCATAAACATGGTATTAACTGAGCACCATCATAATATTAGTAAGTAAGGCGAACCTAGTATTAACATAATGTTATATAACCTGTACATTATATGAGTTACCCATCATATAATATAATTATATTATAGTATATAAAGCATATGATAATAATATGAGAGTGGGTACTAATGTAAGATTTTTATGAATATAACTATACTAATTCCTTATCATATAAGTATTGTCACAATTCACCTATCATATAGGTTCTTAATATGAGCCTACATACAGGTTGACATGTATCAACTCAACCTATAAGTTATCACCTATACATATTATTCCATAAGCAATTATAGGTATTATACCTATAATTTATATGATAAATAACTATAATTTATGATATTATGTATAACCTATAATATAGTCTCATATAGGGAAGTATATGATAGCCTACATACATTAGATTATAACACTTTCACCTATGTTAGCGTATAACATTAGTTCCATTATACTAATACTAATATAATTAATGGTATAAGTCATACAGTATAACCTAAAATGATACGCATAGGGTAGTGTCCTAATTATATTAACACCTATTGTAGATTAGGGGTCCACTATATTTTCATACTAATTATAAATATTAGAATTATCAACGTACGTTTCACTATTATCTTATATATAATATATAAGATTTCCTTAAGTTATTTTATAGTAATATAATAAATATGATCTCACTTATCATGTAATAATCATTAACTAATATAATTCATAGCTCATGTGGTGAACTAATATTTGATCTCACTTATCATATAACAACTATTAACTAATATAATTCATAGCTCGTGTTGTGAACTAATATTTCGGACGCATACTATTATTAGGTTTACCCATAATTATAATAGCTAAATAATTATGATATATGCATATAATTACATCATAGAGCTATTAATGACACTAGCTCAATTATATGCCAAGGAGATAATTAGACTTTATGGAGTTCCCAAGACCACCATCTCAGATAGGGATGGCCGCTTTACTTCACATTTTTGGGAATGCATCCAGAAGTCTTTCGGCACTAAATTGCGATTTAGCACCGCCTTTCACCCTCAGACTGACGGGCAAACTGAACGGGTGAATCAAGTACTAGAAGATATGTTGAGAGCTTGTGCCCTGGATTTCAAGGGAAGTTGGTGTCGATATCTATGCTTGGCAGAATTCGCTTACAACAATAGCTACCAAGCTACTATTGGAATGACACCTTATGAAGCCTTGTTTGGGAGGAGATGTAGGTCTCCGATCTGTTGGTACGAGGGTGATGAAAAGAAGGAAATGGGGGCTCACAATGGAGGTTATCGACAGCGCCACCCGAGCTATACAGAATATTCGACAACGGATAGCAACTGCTCAGAGCCGGCAGAAGAGTTATGCCGATGTCTGGCGTAGACCACTGGAATTTAAAATTGGGGATTGGGTATTTCTCAAAGTGGCTCCTATGAAGGGGGTGACCAGATTTGGGAAGAAAGGAAAATTAAGTCCGCGCTATGTGGGGCCGTACCTGGTTCTAAAAAGAGTCGGTAAAGTGGCATATGAGCTAGAGCTGCCTCCAGAGATGTCAGCTATCCATAACGTATTCCATGTGTCCCTGCTTAAAAAGTGTATCCCGAATATGGACCAAGTGATCGAGCCGCGGACAGTACAAGTACAAGAGGACCTGAGTTATGAAAGCAGACCTATCTAGATTTGGATAGGGAAGTCAAGAAGCTAAGGAGTAAGGAGGTACCCTTAGTCAAGGTCTTATGGCAAAGTCAACGGTTCGAAGAAGCTACCTGGGAACGCGAGGACGAAATGAGGCGCAAGTACCCGGAGTTATTCTAAGTTCGAGGACGAACTTTCACGAGGTATGGGGGATTGTAACGACCCGGAAAATTCTCTTAATATTTTCTTAAAATATTAAGCATGTCTAGATAATTTTCCGAGGAACCTAGGAATATTAATGCGAACTTTGGCCTAGAAAACCCATGTTTTCTCATTTAAATTGGGAAAAAGGGCACTAATGGGCCTTATATGGGCTTTCTAGTACCATAATTTTTGGTGAATTTTAGGTAAAAATTTATAGAAATATAAAGGAGATTTAATGAGAAATATTAACATAATTATGGGGGATTTTTAAAAGGATTTTCAGAATTTTGGGGAAATAAAAAGAGAAATAAAATAAAAAATAAGGTGCATGGACCAAGGATTGAACCTTGGACCTCTTGTACAACCATGTATGCTTTAACGAACTCACCTAGAAAGGGATTTCTATGAGGAAATGAAGTGGATATTGGTTAAGGTTTAGAAGAAGATGAAGGGTCATGGAGAGACTCTTCATTTACCTCCTTAATGGGTGATAAATAGGGGGGTTTGGGAGTTTCTTTCTCTCTTCCTTCAATTGCATTTCCTCTCCTCCTCCTTCCTCATTCTAGCCGAACACCTTCAAGGGAGTTCTCCCTTGGAAAAACTTCCACCAAGGTCTCATCACCAAGATCAAAAGGTTTTCCAAGGATACAAGGGCAAGGGGGTTCAAGTGTTCAAGGGACTTACCATTTCCTTCTCTTTTAAGGTCTAAAAATCAAGATCAACCAAGGTAAGACTCCCTCACCTGTGGTATAATGGCTTTTCTTGAAGATTAACATGATATGAAAGTTGTATATGATGTTTATGTTGGGAAAAAACCAAAGGAAACCCATGAATCTAACCCTATAGGTTTCGGCCCATGGGATTCTTGGTCTAAAATGATGATAAAAATCCAAATCATGTTGTTTAATGTACTCTCATGATGTCTAGAGATTTAATACAATTTTTGAGAATTTTTGGGGTACCCTAGAGACCCTATAAGTTTCGGCCAACCTCAAGGACCCAAAGGTTAGGGTTGAGTCCTAAACTTCAAGTATATATTTTTATGTGTTGTCATGATATAAGGGTGATGGAGGGTGATTATGTGAATTTTCATATGGCCTAGAGACTCTATAAGTTTCGGCCAAGAAGGGTTAATAGGGTAAAAGTTATGATTTATTTCAAGTAAGGGCTCCAATGGCTCTATAGTAAGATGTGATTAGTGTTTTATGATTGATTGGGGATTTTAATAGAATTTTTCCATACCCCCATGGCCTTATAAGTTTCGGCCAGCCCTAGGAAAGTGGCCTAAAGGTTAGGGCTAACCCTAATCATGAGCCCCAAGGACTTCCTATGATCTCATAAATGATGTATGGTTGTTCCTTTACCTTATGCTATATTACATGTTTATGGAATTGATGGAACTCCACCTTAGAAGTTTCGGCCAAGCCTTGGATCTAGGGTTTGGGGGTGGAGTTAGGGTTCAAAGAATGATGGTTCATGTTTACCATAAAGTATTTATATGTATAAGATCAAGCATGTGGTAGGAATCATGTTAACCATGACCCTTGAGGTTTAAGCACCATGCTTTATGTTTCATGTTCAGGTTATGACTGCATGCCATGCTTAGAATATTTACTATGTTTATGTTTAT
>JAGFNQ010003264.1:23948-78503 GCA_024364735.1 Boesenbergia rotunda
TAAGAATGATGCATGCCATGTTGTATGAATAAAGATGCATGCCATGCTTATGAAAGAAGATGCGTACCATGTTTATGAATGAAGATAATGCTCATGCCTTCCAGGCATCATGATGTTATGCAATAAGAATGAACAATGAAAGGACAAGCATGTGTTAAGTCATGCTTTATGTAACATGGTTATGCTATGAATGTCTTATGAATGATGAAACATGAAAAGTATTTTACTTTATGTATGGGCTTGTACCGGACCGAAGTATGGGTCCAAGGGATGAGCACCTTAAGAACGCCCCGGTTTTGGACTACCGAAGCTGTCCACGGTTCTGGCACTACCGGAGCTGTGTAACAGGGATGGGCACCTTAAGAACGCCTCGGTTCGGGGACTACCGACTATGCTGTCCTTACCCTAGTAGGTCGGGGCTCGCGACCTCGGACCTGCTAGGGATGCGCGCTATGATGTATGTATGTGGTACAAGCCGGGGACCCCAAATGATGTTATGATGATTATGTTTAAGCATTTAAAAGTATGTTTTAAAAGTTAAGCATCCTTATATATATGCATTCCACTCATGCATCCATTCATGTTATGCATTATGCTATGTGATAAGATTTTATGCTTACGTTTCATGTTAAGAAGTATGCATGAGAATGAATGAACTATGCCATGATTATGTTAAGAAGAATGTTCACTATGTTTATGTTTATGCTATGTATTATGCCATGCTTAGAATGTTCACTATGTTTATGTTTATGCTAAGTATTATGCCATGCTTAGAATGTTCACTATGTTTATGTTTATGCCATGTATCATGTCATGCTTAGAATGTTTACTATGTTTATGTTCATGTCATGCTATGTATACGATGAGTGATTTATGATGTTATGTTCTAAGTAGAGCACCAAGTATGTTAATGTTTCATGTGCTCATTATGAGATGATGAACGATGAATGGTTTTTGTGAGTAGGAAAGAGTCTTACTAAGCCTGTGTGCTTATAGTCTTATTTCCTTATACCGCAGATCATTCAAGGGGAAAATGATGGAAGCAGCAGGAGGGCAAGGACGCATGTGTGTAGTAGTGACTTGGCCCAGGAAACCATATGTTTACTGTTTATTCTAGAACTTCACCTTGGTTACTTATATGTTTGAATAATGACTTATGGAACCTTATGATATGATGTTATGTATGACATGATATGATGCTTAAGTTCAAAGTTAATATGCTAAGGTTCCCATGTCATTAAGTTAAGAACGGTAACATGGCATGTATAAGTTAAAGTTATTCCGCTGCCTTATGATGTCTACATGCCCTAAGCATGTTAACGTAACGCCGCTTATGGAAAAAAAAACGGGCGTTACAGGTTGGTATCAGAGCAGAAACCATCTCACTACACACACATCAAGCCCTCTTCCTGCCGCTTCCAAGTAAGTACCTCTTTACATATCTTATAGTAAGATGTTTTATGATTTAGGATATGCAAGTATAAACGATAGTTATGATGAATGGTACCTTAAGATATGTAACGATGAATGATATTTTTATCTTCTTTTAGGAATTAGATGCTTAGAATAATATAGGGGTAGAAAAGAACTGATATTGATCATACTTGTCTTTGGTGAAGAAGAAAGACGGATCTATGCGTATGTGCATAGATTATCGAGCGCTGAACAACGTGACCATTAAGAACAGGTATCCCCTTCCGAGGATAGATGACCTGTTTGACCAATTAAAGGGAGCCACTGTTTTCTCAAAAATTAATTTGAGGTCTGGGTACCATCAAGTTAGAGTAAAACAAGAGGATGTTCCGAAGATGGCTTTCCGAACAAGGTACGGGCACTTTGAGTTTGTTGTTATGCCTTTCGGCGTGACAAATGCCCCTGCTATGTTTATGGACCTGATGAGTCGGGTGTTCTCGTCGTTCCTCGACAAATTTGTGATCGTCTTCATCGATGATATTCTTATTTATTCGAGGACCCAAGAAGAGCACACTGAACATCTGAAGAAAGTATTAGAGATTCTTCGGGAAAAGCAATTGTATGCAAAATTTTCCAAATATGAGTTCTGGCTTGACCAAGTGGGCTTTTTGGGCCATATTATCTCTAAAGACGGAGTTATGGTGGATCTAATGAAGGTTGAAGCGGTGAATAACTGGAGTCGGCCGAAGAACGCCAGCGAGATCAGAAGTTTTCTGGGATTGGCAGGCTATTATAGAAAATTTGTGGAGGATTTCTCGAGGATCGCAGCCCCTTTAACGGCTCTCACCCGGAAGGATAAGAAGTACGAATGGACGGAAGACTGTGAAAAGAGTTTCTTGGAACTAAAAAGGAGACTCACCAGTGCACCAATCCTTATCCTTCCAGAATGTAATCAAAGCTTTGACATGTATAGTGATGCCTCCAAATTAGGACTTGGAGCTGTACTTATGCAGAATGGAAAAGTTATTGCCTATGCCTCTAGACAACTTAAGAATATGAACAGAATTACCCCACTCATGATCTGGAACTGGCCGCGGTGGTCTTCGCTCTTAAGATATGGAGGCATTATCTGTACGGAGCTGTAACACCCAATAATTTCCTGGTATTATTAGGGATTTTTAGGAATTTTTCTAGCATTTTTCGGAATATTATAGCATTTTTTCGGATCAAAATAAGAAAAAAAATATATAAGAGGTCGGGCGAGATTTGATCCCGCGACCTCTCCAGTTCATGGCTAAAGCAGAAACCAGCTGGGCTAGGGTATCAAGCACAGAAAAGGATGAAGCGAAATAATATTATAGTTGATTTAGCCCGTTTCATGAGGAGGTATTAAACTTCCACTTAAGTTGTGTTAAGACCCCTCTTAGGGTTTCGGGAGGCCGCGCGAGCAAAGGAGAGGGGGCTGCGAAAACAAGAGTAAAGGGGGGGTTTTCTTCCTCCTTCTTCCTCTTGAAGTAGAAGACCTAGGGCTTCTTCACTAGGGCCAAGGGTGAAGTTTTCTTGCAAAGGAAGAGGAAAAGAGCTCTACACTAGGAATTTTGAGATACATAGTGAGTTTTCTTCAAGAAAAGTGTAAGTAAATCACTCACCTGCAATAGGAGTAGCTTCGCATGTAGTTTTCTCGTTGTAGAACCTTGATTTCGTGATTTATATGCATGCTTGGAGAATATTGTTTATTGTGTGATTAAGTTTCTCAAGAATACATGTTTTAATCATAGAACTTGAATTGTAGTAGATTTTTATATATGTGATCTAAGTATGGGAGACCAAGTTCTTGAAAAGTCCCAAAATTGAGTTTTGGGTTAAGGGCACGCAAGGTGCTCGATGGAAGTTCCAAGTAAGAAAAGGTAAAGGTTTATAGTGGAAAGTTTATGAAAAAAGAAAGTTAGCTTGATGAATACAAGCATTATGAGTAAGAAAGTATTTTACTTTTGTAAAAGGACATGTACCGGGCAAAAGAGAGGCCCACAGAAAGTTAGAAAGAAGCTCTAATAGGGTGCGGTGGCTAGCTACCTCGAAACCTATTAGGGATGCGCGCATTGGTACACTGATACCAGGTACATTGTCAAGGCCTGAGAAAGTTAATTATTATTTTGAAGTATATAAGTATATGAAAGTGTTTCAATTTCCTTAAGTGTATGTTTTGGTTATGTATGATAACATGGTTATGTTACAAGCATGTTAAAGAGAAAGAGCAAAGAAGTTAGTGTTTGAAAGTGTGAAAATGTATCATTAGTAAGTTTGCAAAAGAGATCATGAGCATGTTAAGTTTGCAAGTGTTTTGATGCTAGTAAATGTTTTTAAGCATGATTGAGCATGATAAGTGTATGAAATTTCTCATGTGTAATTATTTCCAAGTGCATGTGTTTTGAAGCAAGCATTATTTGAAAAGAGCATGTTTATCCCTTATCGTTGGATTTGTGAGTTAGGATTTACTTACTAAGCATTTTGCTTATTAGTTGCATTTCCTTCTATTGCAGACAAAGGTAAAGAAAAAGCATAAGTTAAGGAGGCGAAGGGACTTGCATTGATGTTCAGTGGCAGCGGAACCGTGGAAGAGATCATTGGGCTAAGTCTTGTAGAACATATGTTTTGGTGTTTCGAAGTGGTAGAATGAATGACTTTGTTTAAACCTTGCATAGATACAAAATTTGGTACAAACTCTAGTTTAAAGTTCATATAGACTTTGATAGCTTATTTACTTCCGCAAAAGTCCTAATTTCAAGTTTATGAAGTTGTTTTGATTGGCTAAAATGTTTAGAAAACTAGTATGGAGTATAGAAATGGTGTTATGTCTTTGTATGGCTTGAAACTATATGTTTTGTGGACTTTTGAAACAAGTCTTCAGGTCTGAAATGTAGGTTTTCAGGCGTGCCAGTCGACTGGTTCAGAACCAGTCGACTGCCCTATCGAACAGTAGCTTCTGTTCGATGCACCAGTTGACTGCCAAGAGGCCAGTCGACTGGTGCCGCGCCCAGAAACTTGCTGTGGCCGATACCAGTCGACTGGCTATATAGCAGTCGACTGGTACCATTGCAGAGAAGTTGTGTAGAGCAGCTGGTTAGTGCTTTAATGTTACAACTAAGAGGTCTAGGGGTCAAATCCTGGCAAAGCAAATAAAATGAAAGTTGTTTTATTTTTTTTTTGAAAAAAAAAGAGAAGGAAGAAAAAAAAAATAGAGCAAGTTAAGGGAAGCCAAGTAATAGTAACTTAAAGCATAGTAGTAGATAAAAGTTGGGTCGTCACAGGAGCGCAGTGTCGAATTTATACAAACCACCAGAGTCTGCGATATTTCTTCACTCAGAAGGACTTGAGTATGAGACAACGCCGATGGCTTGAGTTGGTAAAGGACTATGACTGCGAGATCTTTTATCATCCAGGGAAGGCGAACAAGGTGGCCGATGCACTCAGCCGGAAGTCAAGTGCCACTTTGATGTCCATATCTAAATTACCCCGACCACTTGAAAGAGAAATTATGAAGTTTGGGGTCGAGGTCATCTCCGGGCGACTTTCCACCATGATAATATCGCCCGCGCTATGTGAGGACATATTGGAAAAACAAAATGGTGATCTGGGACTCTAAAAAATAAAACAGGAGATCGTAGAAGGAAAAGGTGACATTTTTCATATCGCCAAAGGGGGGGTACTATACCTTAGGGATCGTCTATGCATCCCTAATGATCCGGAGCTTCGAAGGAAAATACTGACGGAAGCTCACGAGACCCCTTATTCGATGCATCCAGGATCCACCAAGATGTATCAAGATCTGAAAGAGAAGTTCTGGTGGTCCGGTATGAAGAGGGATGTGGCTCAGCATGTTAGTACTTGCATGACTTGCCAACGAGTAAAAGTAGAACACCAGCGACCCGGAGGAGTTCTGCAGCCCCTAGCGATTCCGGAGTAGAAATGTGAAGACATCTCTATCGATTTCATTTCAGGGCTTCTCAGGACTACGAATGGATATGATGCTATATGGGTAATTGTGGACAGACTAACGAAGTCTGCTCACTTCCTGGCGATCAAGATGACTTATTCGATTGAGCAACTGGCTCAATTATATGTTAAGGAAGTAATTAGGCTTCATGGAGTCCCCAAGACCATCATCTCAGATAGGGATGGTCGCTTTACTTCGCATTTTTGGGAATGCATTCAGAAGTCTCTCGGCACTAAATTGCGATTTAGCACCGCCTTCCACCCTCAGACTGACGGGCAAACGGAACGGGTGAATCAAATACTAGAAGATATGTTGAGAGCTTGTGCCCTGGATTTCAAGGGAAGTTGGTGTCGATATCTATGCTTGGCGGAATTTGCTTACAACAATAGCTACCAAGCTACTATTGGAATAGCACCTTATGAAGCCTTGTATGGGAGGAGATGTAGGTCTCCGATCTGTTGGTACGAGGGTGGTGAAAAGAAGGAGATGGGGCTCACAATGGATGTTATTGACCGCGCCACCCGAGCTATACAGAATATTCGACAACGGATAGAAACTGCTCAGAGCCGGCAGAAGAGTTATACCGATGTCCGGCGTAGACCACTGGAATTTAATGTTGGAGATTTGGTGTTTCTCAAAGTGGCTCCTATGAAAGGGGTGACCAGATTCGGAAAGAAAGGAAAACTAAGTCCGCGCTATGTGGGGTCGTACCTGGTTCTAAAAAGAGTCGGTAAAGTGGCATGTGAGCTAGAGCTACCTCCAGAGATGTCAGCTATCCATAACGTATTCCATGTGTCCCTGCTTAAAAAGTGTATCCCGAATATGGACCAAGTGATCGAGCCGCAGACAGTACAAGTCCAAGAGGACCTGAGTTATGAAAGCAGACCTATCCAGATTTTGGATAGGGAAGTCAAGAAGCTAAGGAGTAAGGAGGTACCCTTAGTCAAGGTCTTATGGCAAAGTCAACGGTTCGAAGAAGCTACCTGGGAACGCGAGGACGAAATGAGGCGCAAGTACCCGGAGTTATTCTAAGTTCGAGGACGAACTTTCACGAGGTTGTAACGCCCGCTTTTTTTTTCCTAAGCGGCGTTACATTAACATGCTTAGGGCATGTAGACATCATAAGGCAGCGGAATAACATAACTTATACATGCCCTGTTACCATTCTTAACTTATTGACATGGGAACCTTAGCATATTAACTTTGCACTTAACCATCATACCATGTCTCACATAACATCATATCATAAGGTTCCATAAGTCATTATTCAAACACATAAGTAAACATATAGTTCCTGGGCCAAGTCACTACGACACACATGCGTTCTTGCCCTCCTGCTGCTTCCTTCATTATCCCCTTAAATTATCTGCGGTATAAGGAAATAAGACTATAAGCACACACGCTTAGTAAGACTCTTTCCTACTCACAAAACCATTCATCATTCATCATCTCATAATGAGCACATAAAACATTAACATACTTGGTGCTCTACTTAGAACATAACATCTTGCATCACTTATCGTATACATAGCATGGCATGAACATAAACATAGTAACATTCTAAGCATGGCATGATACATGGCATAAACATAAACATCATAAACATTCTAAGCATGGCATAATTCATTCATTCTCATGGCACAATTCATAAACATAGTGAACATTCTAAGCATGGCATAATTCATGGCATATCGTAAACATAGTGAACATTCTAAGCATGGCATAATTCATGGCATAAATCATAAACATAGTGAACATTCTAAGCATGACATAATTCATGGCATATCGTAAACATAGTGAACCTTCTAAGCATGGCATAATTCATGGCATAAATCATAAACATCATAGACATTCTAAGCATGGCATAATTCATTCATTCTCATGCATACTTCTTAACATGAAACGTAAGCATAAAATTTTATCAACATAGCATAATGCATAACATGAATGGATGCATGAGTGGAATGCATATACATAAGGATGCTTAACTTTTAAAACATACTTTTCATTGCTTAAACATAATCATCATAACATCATTTGGGGTCCCCGGCTTGTACCACATACATACATCATAGCGCGCATCCCTAGCAAGTCCGAGGTCGCGAGCCCCAACCTACTAGGGTAAGGACAGCATAGTCGGTAGTCCCCGAACCGAGGCGTTCTTAAGGTGCCCATCCCTATTGCACAACTCCGGTAGTGCCAGAACCGTGGACAGCTACGGTAGTCCAAAACTGGGGCGTTCTTAAGGTGCCCATCCCTTGGACCCATACTTCGGTCCGGTACAAGCCCATACATAAAGTAAAATACTTTTCATGCTTCATCATTCATATGGCATTCATGGCATCTTTAACATAGCATAACTTGTTACGGCTCGGCCCGTCTACCGGCCCATTTACCGGTCCTCACGACCGTCGTACCGTCGACCATCGACCGTGCCGTCTTAGCATATTTATGCCTTAAAGACATAAGCATCATCTTTCATTCATCATCATTCATAGCATATGCATTCATTCATCATACTTAACATCATCATTATGCCTTAAAGGCATGAACCTTAACTTCATTCTTCACTTTCATTTTTAGACATGGCATCATTTTCATTCTTAACATGGCATCATTTTCATTCTTAAACATGGCATCATTTTCATTCTTAAACATAAACATAACATACTTAACATGGCATCATTCATATCATGAACCTAACATATCATAGCATCATTTTTATCGTGATCATAACCCTATCATTCTTATCATGGCATCATTCATATCCTGAACATATACTTATCATACTTATCATGGAAACACATAAACATATACTTGAAGTTAAAGGCTCAACCCTAACCCTTGGGCCCTTGAGGTTGGCCGAAACATATGGGGTCTCTAGGGTAATCCAAAAATTCCCAGAAATTATACTTAACCTCCACACATCATAAGGGAACATAAATTAACATTATCAAGATTTTTGGCTTAATTATAGACCTTTAAATCATGGTGACCGAAACCCTTAAACTTAGGGTTCTTAGTTTTGTTTCTTTCATGTTGGCCGAAACCCTAGGGTGTCCTAGGGTACTCCAAAAATTCCCAAAAATTATACTTAACCTCTACTCATCATAAGGGAACATTAAATAACATTATCATGATTTTTAGCATAATTATAGACCTGTAAATCGTGGTGGCCGAAACCCTTAAACTTAGGGTTCTTAGTTTTGTTTCTTTCATGTTGGCCGAAACCCTAGGGTGTCCTAGGGTACTCAAAAAATTCCCAAAAATTATACTTAACCTCTACACATCATAAGGGTACATTAAATAATATTATCATGATAATTAGCATAATTATAGACCTGTAAATCATGGTGGCCGAAACCCATAAACTTAGGGTTCTTAGTTTTGTTTCTTTCATGTTGGCCGAAACCGTAGGGTGTCCTAGGGTACTCCAAAAATTCCCAAAAATTATACTTAACCTCTACACATCATAAGGGAACATTAAATAACATTATCATGATTTTTAGCATAATTATAGACCTGTAAATCAAGGTGGCCGAAACCCTTAAACATGAGGGTCTTGGTTTTCTTTCCTTTCAACATCCAATTCGAAAACCAACCACTATATATCATACTAAAAATCATAAAAATCATAGGGAACTATTATACCACAGGTGAGGGAGTCTTACCTTGGGTTTCTTGATTTTTCGAACCTTGGAAGAGAAGAAAATGGTAAGATCTTTGGACCCTTGAACACCCTTGTCCTTGTATCCTTGGAAGAGACTTTAGATCTAGGAGATGGAACCTTGGTGGAAGCTTTTCCAAGGGGAAAACCCTCTAAGAGTGGTCGGCTAGAATGAGGGAGGAGGAGAGTTTCGAAAATGCAAGTAATGGGGAGAAGAGGTAACTCCCAAAACCCCCCTTTTATGGCCCATTAAGGAGGTAAATAAAGAGTCTTTCCATGACTCTTCATCTTCTTCTATGCCTTAACTAATCTCCACTTCATTCCCTCCTAACAAAACCTTGCTAGGTGAGTTGGTTAAGGCTTACATGGTTGTACAAGAGGTCCAAGGTTCAATCCTTTGCTCATGCACCTTTATTTTTATTTTATTTTTATTTCATTTATTTTATTATTTTTATTTCCTAAATTCCGAAAATCCCCCTAAAATCACCCATAATTATGCTAATATTCCTAAATAAAATTTTTTTATATTTATATTAATTTTACCTAATTAATACCTATTTTTGGAGCCCATTTAAAGCTCATTAGTACCTAATTTCTCCATTAAAATAGAAAAAATTAGGCTAAGACTTACCCATAATCATGCTAATATGCCTAATTAAATCCTATTTATATTTATACTAATTATTACCGAAATCCACCTATAATCATGGTACTAAAAAGCCCACATAAAGCCCATTAGTACTTAGTTTTCTCAATTTGAATGAGAAAACATGGATTTTCTAGGCCAAAGTTCTCCTTAATATTTCTAGGTCCCTTGGAAAATTATTTAAACATGCTTAATATTTTAAGAAAATATTCAGAGAATTTTCCGGGTCGTTACAATCCCCCATACCTCGTGAAAGTTCGTCCTCGAACTTAGAATATCTCCGGGTACCGGCGTCTCAGCGTGTCCTCACGTTCCCAGGTGAATTCCTCAAACCGTTAACCTTGCCATACGGTAAGGTGCCTTGGGGAACGGGTTAGTATCAGAACCAATTCGATCTCGAATTTCACTTCTCTATTAGGAGCTAATCCTGGTAATTCATTTGGGAATACCTCTAGATAATTACCTACAACCCTAACGTCTTCTAGCTTCTGGTCCTTGGTTTGACTTACGTCAACCACATGTGCTAGAATCCAGTGTATCCCTTATCTATCACCTTCTGTGCTTTGAGAGTCGATAAAAATTCCCCGGTTGTTTTCCTCGGCTCTCCGATAAATTCGAACATAGAATCTGCCTCAAGTTGAAAGATCACCTTTCGTTTACGGCACTCGACAGAAGCGTCGTATTTGCTCAGAAAGTTCCTTCCCATTATAACATCATAATCCTGCATGTCGAGTACTATCAGATCGCAGTAGAGTTCTCTTCCTGCGATTCCGACTGGCACAGCACGCAGCACGGGAGTGGATGTCCCTATTTCTCCCGAAGGCAGGGTTGTCAAGAACTTGCAGTCTAAAACTTGTGGAGACTTATCTATCTTCTTAGTGTAGGACATAGAAACGAACGAGTGTGTTGCCCCAGTATCAAATAATGCAGTAGCGTACTGACTGTAAATAAGTATCTGACCTGTGACAACCGTTGAAGCATTCGCGGCATCCTCCTTAGCAATAGAGAAAACCCTGGCATCCGCCATAGTTGGTGGGGCCTTCAATCTCCCTTGGCTCATCGGGGTACCTTCCAGCTCGGCTTGCATATAATGTAGTTTCGCTGGTGCACCCCAGTACGGAACAAGCTGTTGGGGAGGTGCCTGGTTCTTGGTAGGACAGTAAGGGGCTATGTGCCCTTCCACCCCACAAGTGAAACACCGGTTCGTACCTTTGCGGCATTCCCCGGGATGCATTTTCCCGCATGTAGCACATAGGGGAAACCTGGACTGTTTAGTTGCTGGGCCCCCTTGGGGGTCGTCCCCTGGCTGCCGTTTACCACCCTGATTTCCCTTCCCATTAGCGTTGGTACCTTGAGGTTTCTGACCTCTCTCATTGAATGCCTTCCTTTGCTGATTGATATTGTTCAAGTAATGCTCGGTGAGTAGAGCACTACTAAACAGCTCCTCGGTGGTCTGCGGCCTGTTAACTCCGCCGGCCACGTTCAGGGCTATTTCGGGCCGCAACATCTTCAACATAAGACGGACCCTTTCTTTCTCAGTGCGGACCAGCTCCGGGCATAGACGAGCCAGGCGATTAAACTTCTTCACGGCTTCATTGACCGAGAGGTTGCCCTGTCGGAATTCCGTGAACTCGTCGTAGTGTCTGTTTGTGACACGCATATTGAAGAATTCTTCAAAGAACTCTGATTCGAAATCGGACCACGCCATCTGGTCCACCGGTCTCTTGGCCTTGACCCTTTCCCACCACATTCTAGCATCCCCATTCAGGCAGAATGACGCACACTTGATCTTCTCATACTCAGGCCAGTCCAGCAGCTCCAGGGTACTTTCCATCGTCTTGAACCATGCCTGGGCGTCCCAAGGTTCGCCAGCACCGGAAAAATTTTCCGGTTTCAGCCTTAACCATTGGATCAAGTAAGCCTCCTGTCGTGCCACAGTGGTCGAGCCCGGCGGAGGAGTGTGCGTAACCGTAGGTGCCACAGGTATAGCAGTCTGGTTCACTGGTGGAGTAGTAGAATTTTCCTGTTGGTTCATCAAGGTGTTAATAGTCTGCTGCTGCTCGGTGACTTGGCGCTGAAGTTGGGTTACCATTTGCACCAGATCAGGCGGTGGGGCTGCCTCGTTAAGTCGGTTACTCTGTCTTCTAGCCATGTTTTTCTTCACCGAAGACAAGTATGATCAATATCAGTTCTTTTCTACCCCTATATTATTCTAAGCATCTAATTCCTAAAAGAAGATAAAAATATCGTTCATCGTTACATATCTTAAGGTACCTTTCATCATAACTATCGTTCATACTTGCATATCGTTCATACTTGCATATCCTAATCATAACTATCGTTCATACTTGCATATCCTAAATCATAAAACATCTTACTATAAGATTTGTAAAGAGGTACTTACTTGGAAGCGGCAGGAAGAGGCCTTGATGTGTGTGTAGTGAGATGGTTACTGCTCTGATACCAACCTGTAATGCCCGCTTTTTTTTTTCCTAAGAGGCGTTACGTTAACATGCTTAGGGCATGTAGACATCATAAGGCAGCGGAATAACTTAACTTTATACATGTCATGTTACCATTCTTAACTTATTGACATGGGAACCTTAGCATATTAACTTTGCACTTAAGCATCATACCATGTCTCACATAACATCATATCATAAGGTTCCATAAGTCATTATTCAAACATATAAGTAAACATATAGTTCCTGGGCCAAGTCACTACGACACACATACGTTCTTGCCCTCCTGCTGCTTCCTTCATTATCCCCTTGAATGATCTGCGGTATAAGGAAATAAGACTATAAGCACACAGGCTTAGTAAGACTCTTTCCTACTCACAAAATAATTCATCATTCATCATCTCATAATGAGCACATAAAACATTAACATACTTGGTGCTCTACTTAGAACATAACATCTTGCATCACTTATCGTATACATAGCATGACATAAACATAAACATAGTAACATTCTAAGCATGACATGATACATGGCATAAACATAAACATCATAGACATTCTAAGCATGGCATAATTCATTCATTCTCATGGCACAATTCATAAACATAGTGAACATTCTAAGCATGGCATAATGTAAAATATAAATAACGCAGGCACTTAAGTAGACAATAAATATTTATATGCAGGAATCTGATAAGGAAATAGCGAGTTAGAAATAGTTATCCGGTTGAAGCGTCGGCGTGCCGACTGTCCTTAGAGAATTGATTGCCGCCCTACGATGCAAAGGCTCCCGGCAAAATTCCCCCAAGATCCGACAACCTCGCGACGTTCGTAGGTGCACTCCAAGACGAACGCTGCCTTCGGACTCAACCTCAGATCGCACTAGACGAAGCCTCAAGACCAACCGACCGAAAACCGAAGAAGCCGAAGAGAAATGCTCAGAAAAAAAGCAGAGGATCTCGCTCAAAGAACAGAGCAGAAGAGAAGAGAGAAGTGAGTGTATTGCTCTGCCTTCTTTCTCTCCTTTTATAGATCCGAAGAGGCAATACATTGCCTCTTCGTGCTGAGGAATCGCGACCACGCGAAGCGTCGCGTCGAGCGCGATTTCTCTCCTGCGCACGCCTGTTTCGCAGCACCTGATCGGTCACCGGACCGATCAGGATACGTCCTGATCGGTCACCGTGACCGATCAGGATACTTCCTGATCGGTCACCGTGACCGATCAGGCTATTCTGTGGGTGCGTGGTTCTTTCCAAAAACATATATTGAAATTCAAAAATCAACAATCCCCCACAAATTTCAAAATATTTTTTGGAAAAATAATAAAAAAAAACAGGTCCTGAGGCTTTGTTGTAACGAGCTTTCAGTGAAAATACCTTCCGGTTTGAATTTTCACCTAAGTAAACCAATTTTATTCACACAGGTTTGAAGTGAACTAAGTCTTGAACTTAAACCTTTAATATGTGAAAATCAATTGGCAACAACTCATCACAGGCGACGGTTGAATCCTTCTGGGTTGGTGCATTACGGCCATGCCACCGAATCTTGTTTCATAAGTGTTAAGGAGAGTTGCCCAGACCCCCCACACTGCGGCCTCACAGTTACACTTACATAGGTGAGTTCTCCAAGGATGTACTGCAAGCATCCTGTCATAAAGACCTTGAAATCATTAAGAGCCCCTAGGCTCATCCTTACTAGCAGTCAAGCATCTATCCAGGGAAGAGACTATGAGATTACATCTCAATCAGTTTGATGCTTACGGTTCACCCTTATAGCTTGTTTATACCACATTGAACCTACTTTTTGGGATCTCCAATCAGATAGGTTGGGTTGCCGCTATAGATGAAACCAAGATAGGCCTCAGTCCCATTCCCTTACTGGATCTCTTGATTTTCTCAGAATCAAGACCTTTTGTGAGTGGATCAGCAATATTGTCTTTTGAACTTACAAAGTCCAAAGACACCACTCCAAGAGACACTAGTTCACGAATAGACTTCAATCTGATTCGTACATGTCTCTTCTGTTTCTGGTTATACTTGGAGCTTCTAATCTGAGCTATTGTTGTTTGATTATCACAGTGTACTGAAATAGAAGGTATTGGCTTAATCATCAAGGGAATTTCAGACAGAAGACCCTTAAGCCAATCTGCTTCAGTTACTGTGGTATCCAAAGCACACAATTCTGCCTCAGATGTAGAACGGGATATAATCGTCTGTTTAACAGACCTCCAAGCAACTGCACCGCCTCCAAGTGTAAAAACATAGCCAGTAACGCCTTTACACTCAGCGGTGTCAGCTATCCAACTGGCATCACTATATCCCTCCAGGACTGCAGGGAACCTCCCATAGCACAAGCCCAAGGATATAGTACCCTTTAGGTATCTGAGTACTCTGTCTAATGCATCCCAATGCGTTCTGTCCGGACAGCTGGTAAACCTGCTCAATTTCGTTATAGCAAAAGAAATATCAGGTCTAGAACAATTTGCCAAATACATTAGACTACCTATTATTTGGGAATATCTTAGTTGAGACACGGCCACGCCACTCTTATTCTTATGGAGAGTCTTTGAAGGATCATAGGGTGTGACAACTGATTTAACTTGGCTATAGCCATATTTCTCTAACACTCTCTCAACATAGTGTGACTGAGAAATTGCTATTCCATCAGTTGAGCGAGTCAACTTTAGCCCTAAAATCATGTCAGCACAACCCATATCCTTCATATCAAACTTCCCACTTAAGAGGGCCTTGGTCTCATTAATAATTGAAAGGTCAGATGCAAACAATAAAATATCATCTACATATAAACATAAAATAATACATCTCTCGCCTTTCAGTTTAGTATATACACATTTGTCAGAGTCATTAATTTCAAAGCCAAACGATAGCATAGCACTATCAAATTTTTCATGCCATTGCTTTGGGGCTTGTTTCAAACCATATAGAGATTTAACTAACTTACAGACTTTATTCTCACTTCCAGAAGCTACATATCCCTCTGGCTGATCCATATATATCTCTTCTTCAAGATCTCCATTAAGAAATGCTGTTTTGACATCCATTTGATGGACCTCAAGATGATATATGGATGCCAGTGCTATCAATACTCGGATTGTAGTAATTCTAGTAACAGGGGAATAAGTGTCAAAATAGTCAATCCCTTCCTTCTGTTTGAATCCCTTAGCAACCAGGCGGGCTTTGAACTTATCTACTGACCCATCAGGTTTTAACTTCCTCTTAAATACCCATTTACATCCAATGGTGGTGCAACCAGGAGGCAAATCCACTAACTCCCAAGTGGCATTAGAGATAATAGAGTCCATTTCATTTTTAATTGCTTCTTTCCAATGCTTAGCTTCAGGAGAAGCCATAGCATCTCTATATGTCACAGGGTCACCTTCTATATTATAGGTGATAAAGTCTTGGCCTAAATCTTTAGACACACGTTGCCTCTTGCCCCTTCTCAATTCTGTACACTCACTAGATTTATCTAATCTAGAGTGACTTGAGGAAGGTACACCCACTAAGGATAATGGGACCTCTATGGAGGCAGAGTCATCTCTAGTAGGAGTACTAGAAATAGACTGAGGTGTTCTAGTCTTCATAGGAAATATATCCTCAAAGAATGTAGCATCACGAAGCTCTACAATAGTGTTTGCATCTATTCCAGATATTTCTGATTTGATAATCAGAAACCTATATGCAGAACTATTCTGAGCATAACCCAAGAAGACACCATCTACAGTCTTCGGACCAAGTTTTTTCCTTTTATGTTCAGGTACTAGCACTTTTGCAAGGCACCCCCACACTTTTAGGTATTTCAAACTTGTCCTTCGACCTTTCCAAAGTTCATATGGGCTTTTATCCCTTGACTTCATAGGTACTCTATTTAACACATGACAGGCAGTGTATAGAGCCTCCCCCCACAAGAAGTTGGGTAACCCAGAACTTCCTAACATGGAATTAATCATATCTTCAAGGGTTCGGTTTTTGCGTTCTGCTACACCATTAGATTGAGGACTATATGGAGCAGTGACCTCATGAATTATACCTGAATCTTGACAAAATTTTTGAAACAGGTTTGAGGTGAACTCTCCACCCCTATCAGACCTTATCCTCTTAATGGTTTGGTTTGTTTGATTTTCAGCTTCAGATTTAAAAATTATAAATTTATCTAAAGCTTCATCTTTAGTTTTCAGCAAATAAACATAGCAATAACGAGAGTAATCATCAATGAAGGTAATGAAATACCTTTTATGGTCTCTCGTTATTAAACCGTTAAACTCACAACAGTCAGTATGAATTAATTCTAAAATATTAGAATTTCTATCAACTGATTTGAAGGGTTTACGGGGCTGTTTATATTGCACACAAACTTCACATTTTTTCTTATCATTTATGGCTTGCTTAGGAATCATGTCAAGATTCATCATCCTTTTTATAGTTTGAAAATTAACATGTCCTAATCTATCATGCCACACATCATAAGACTCAATGTTATAAGAACAACCAATATCATTAATTTTATTAATAATCGTATTTTCAACATTGAGTTTAAATAAACCTTCATTAAGGTAACCCTTTCCAATAAAGGTTCCTAAATGTAACAATACAACTTTATTACATTTGAAGTTTAGCTCATAACCAGCACGAACTAATTTTGACCCGCTAATCAAATTCCGTCGGACCGCTGGAACATGGTGCACCTCATGCAGTGACAGGACCTTCCCTGAGGTAAATCTCAAGTCAACTCGTCCAATCCCTAACACTCTGGCTGCAGAATGATTCCCCATGGTTACGGAAGTGCCTTCAATTACCTGATAAGTAAGGAAGGCAGAGCGATCAGCACAACAGTGCACATTAGCACCTGTATCAACTAACCACTCATTGGGTTGATAAATCAAATTTAGTTCGGGGTTAATGGAAACGAACCCATTGCTGGTGCTGGTCACAACATTGACCTGTTCCTTGGTGTTTGGCACATTGCCTTGGTTCTTCTTCTTGTCCTTCCGTTCAGGACAAAATTTGGCAAAATGTCCAACTTGTCCACAAGCCCAGCACGGCCTAGTCCCATGCTTCTTTTGAACCTTTGGTTTGGGTTTCATTTTGTTTTTCATTTTTTGGTTTTTGGACTTGTTCTTGTCAGAAGAGACTACCACATTTGCCTTTGGAGCAAAATCCATAGGTATCTCCTTATCATCATTCTTATGTTGCTTCCGATGTTCTTCCTCGATATTTAAGGCAATCATTAAATCTTCAAGAGAGATTTTACCTCTCCTGTGTTTAAGTGTCATGCCAAAATCTTCCCAACTCGGAGGCAACTTTTCGATGATAGACAAGACTTGAAGTTTCTCGGGTATCGGCATTTCTCCCTCAGCAAGACCGTGAATCAAAATTTGAAATTCATGGGTCTGCTCAATGACAGATCTACCCTCAACCATTTTGAAGTTTAAGAATTTCCCCACGGTGTACTTCTCTAAACCAGAGTCCTCGGAGTTATATTTTTTATCCAAAGATTTCCATAACTCTTTGGCCGAGGTTGTAGAGCAGTACACATCAAATAGTGCGTCCGAGAGGGCGGACAGGATTCTCCCATGGCAGAGATAATCCCTCTGTTTAAACCTCTCAGTAGAAGCACTACGGGCAGGTTCTTCTTCATCAGTTGAAGGAGGGTCTGATTCTATAACAGAGAAAAGCCCCAGCGTAGTAAGCCAAAATTTCATTCGTTGTTGCCAACGTTTGAAGTTTTGCCCGGAAAACCTCTCGGGTTTGGCGCTAGCCTCATCAGACCCCGACGTTCTAATATTTAACATGTCTACTTAGGCACAAATCAATTCTCTAAGATTGTAAAATATAAATAACGCAGGCACTTAAGTAGACAATAAATATTTATATGCAGGAATCTGATAAGGAAATAGCGAGTTAGAAATAGTTATCCGGTTGAAGCGTCGGCGTGCCGACTGTCCTTAGAGAATTGATTGCCGCCCTACGATGCAAAGGCTCCCGGCAAAATTCCCCCAAGATCCGACAACCTCGCGACGTTCGTAGGTGCACTCCAAGACGAACGCTGCCTTCGGACTCAACCTCAGATCGCACTAGACGAAGCCTCAAGACCAACCGACCGAAAACCGAAGAAGCCGAAGAGAAATGCTCAGAAAAAAAGCAGAGGATCTCGCTCAAAGAACAGAGCAGAAGAGAAGAGAGAAGTGAGTGTATTGCTCTGCCTTCTTTCTCTCCTTTTATAGATCCGAAGAGGCAATACATTGCCTCTTCGTGCTGAGGAATCGCGACCACGCGAAGCGTCGCGTCGAGCGCGATTTCTCTCCTGCGCACGCCTGTTTCGCAGCACCTGATCGGTCACCGGACCGATCAGGATACGTCCTGATCGGTCACCGTGACCGATCAGGATACTTCCTGATCGGTCACCGTGACCGATCAGGCTATTCTGTGGGTGCGTGGTTCTTTCCAAAAACATATATTGAAATTCAAAAATCAACACATAATTCATGGCATATCGTAAACATAGTGAACATTCTAAGCATGGCATAATTCATGGCATAAATCATAAACATAGTGAACATTCTAAGCATGGCATAATTCATGGCATATCGTAAACATAGTGAACCTTCTAAGCATGGCATAATTCATGGCATAAATCATAAACATCATAGACATTCTAAGCATGGCATAATTCATTCATTCTCATGCATACTTCTTAACATGAAACGTAAGCATAAAATCTTATCAACATAGCATAATGCATAACATGAATGGATGCATGAGTGGAATGCATATACATAAAGATGCTTAACTTTTAAAACATACTTTTCATTGCTTAAACATAATCATCATAACATCATTTGGGGTCCCCGGCTTGTACCACATACATACATCATAGCGCGCATCCCTAGCAAGTCCGAGGTCGCGAGCCCCAACCTACTAGGGTAAGGACAGCATAGTCGGTAGTCCCCGAACCGAGGCGTTCTTAAGGTGCCCATCCCTGTTGCACAGCTCCGGTAGTGCCAGAACCGTGGACAGCTACGGTAGTCCAAAACCGGGGCGTTCTTAAGGTGCCCATCCCTTGGACCCATACTTCGGTCCGGTACAAGCCCATACATAAAATAAAATACTTTTCATGCTTCATCATTCATATGACATTCATGGCATCTTTAACATAGCATAACTTGTTACAGCTCAGCCCGTCTACCGGCCCATTTACCGGTCCTCACGACCGTCGTACCGTCGACCATCGACCGTGCCGTCTTATCATATTTATGCCTTAAAGACATAAGCATCATCTTTCATTCATCATCATTCATAGCATATTCATTCATTCATCATACTTAACATCATCATTATGCCTTAAAGGCATGAACCTTAACTTCATTCTTCACTTTCATTTTTAGACATGGCATCATTTTCATTCTTAACATGGCATCATTTTCATTCTTAAACATGGCATCATTTTCATTCTTAAACATAAACATAACATACTTAACATGACATCATTCATATCATGAACCTAACATATCATAGCATCATTTTTATCGTGATCATAACCCTATCATTCTTATCATGGCATCATTCATATCCTGAACATATACTTATCATACTTATCATGGAAACACATAAACATATACTTGAAGTTAAAGGCTCAACCCTAACCCTTGGGCCCTTGAGGTTGGCCGAAACATATGGGGTCTCTAGGATAATCCAAAAATTCCCAGAAATTATACTTAACCTCCACACATCATAAGGGAACATAAATTAACATTATCAAGATTTTTGGCTTAATTATAGACCTTTAAATCATGGTGACCGAAACCCTTAAACTTAGGGTTCTTAGTTTTGTTTCTTTCATGTTGGCCGAAACCCTAGGGTGTCCTAGGGTACTCCAAAAATTCCCAAAAATTATACTTAACCTCTACTCATCATAAGGGAACATTAAATAACATTATCTTGATTTTTAGCATAATTATAGACCTGTAAATCGTGGTGGCCGAAACCCTTAAACTTAGGGTTCTTAGTTTTGTTTCTTTCATGTTGGCCGAAACCCTAGGGTGTCCTAGGGTACTCAAAAAATTCCCAAAAATTATACTTAACCTCTACACATCATAAGGGTACATTAAATAATATTATCATGATATTTAGCATAATTATAGACCTGTAAATCATGGTGGCCGAAACCCATAAACTTAGGGTTCTTAGTTTTGTTTCTTTCATGTTGGCCGAAACCGTAGGGTGTCCTAGGGTACTCCAAAAATTCCCAAAAATTATACTTAACCTCTACACATCATAAGGGAACATTAAATAACATTATCATGATTTTTAGCATAATTATAGACCTGTAAATCAAGGTGGCCGAAACCCTTAAACATGAGGGTCTTGGTTTTCTTTCCTTTCAACATCCAATTCGAAAACCAACCACTATATATCATACTAAAAATCATAAAAATCATAGGGAACTATTATACCACAGGTGAGGGAGTCTTACCTTGGGTTTCTTGATTTTTCGAACCTTGGAAGAGAAGAAAATGGTAAGATCTTTGGACCCTTGAACACCCTTGTCCTTGTATCCTTGGAAGAGACTTTAGATCTAGGAGATGGAACCTTGGTGGAAGCTTTTCCAAGGGGAAAACCCTCTAAGAGTGGTCGGCTAGAATGAGGGAGGAGGAGAGTTTCGAAAATGCAAGTAATGGGGAGAAGAGGTAACTCCCAAAACCCCCCTTTTATGGCCCATTAAGGAGGTAAATGAAGAGTCTCTCCATGACTCTTCATCTTCTTCTATGCCTTAACTAATCTCTACTTCATTCCCTCCTAACAAAACCTTGCTAGGTGAGTTGGTTAAGGCTTACATGGTTGTACAAGAGGTCCAAGGTTCAATCCTTTGCTCATGCACCTTCATTTTTATTTTATTTTTATTTCATTTATTTTATTATTTTTATTTCCTAAATTCCTAAAATCCCCCTAAAATCACCCATAATTATGCTAATATTCCTAAATAAAATTCTTTTATATTTATATTAATTTTACCTAATTTATATTAATTTTACCTAATTAATACCCATTTTTGGAGCCCATTTAAAGCTCATTAGTACCTAATTTCTCCATTAAAATAGAAAAAATTAGGCTAAGACTTACCCATAATCATGCTAATATGCCTAATTAAATCCTATTTATATTTATACTAATTATTACCGAAATCCACCTATAATCATGGTACTAAAAAGCCCACATAAAGTCCATTAGTGCTTAGTTTTCTCAATTTAAATGAGAAAACATGGATTTTCTAGGCCAAAGTTCTCCTTAATATTTATAGGTCCCTTGGAAAATTATTTAAACATGCTTAATATTTTAAGAAAATATTAAAAAAATTTTCCGGGTCGTTACAATGGGGGATTGTAACGACCTGGAAAATTCTCTTAATATTTTCTTAAAATATTAAGCTTGTCTAGATAATTTTCCGAGGAACCTAGGAATATTAATGCGAACTTTGGCCTAGAAAACCCATGTTTTCTCATTTAAATTGGGAAAAAGGGCACTAATGGGCCTTATATGGGCTTTCTAGTACCATAATTTTTGGTGAATTTTAGGTAAACATTTATAGAAATATAAAGGAGATTTAATGAGAAATATTAACATAATTATGGGGGATTTTTAAAAGGATTTTCGGAATTTTTGGGAAATAAAAAGAGAAATAAAAATAAAAATAAGGTGCATGGACCAAGGATTAAACCTTGGACCTCTTGTACAACCATGTATGCTTTAACCAACTCATCTAGCAAGGGAATGTTATGAGGAAATGAAGTGGATATTGGTTAAGGCTTAGAAGAAGATGAAGGGTCATGGAGAGACTCTTCATTTACCTCCTTAATGGGTGATAAATAGGGGTGTTTGGGAGTTTCTTTCTCTCTTCCTTCAATTGCATTTCCTCTCCTCCTCCTTCCTCATTCTATCCGAACACCTTAAAGGGAGTTCTCCCTTGGAAAAACTTCCACCAAGGTCTCATCACCAAGATCAAAAGGTTTTCCAAGGATACAAGGGCAAGGGGGTTCAAGTGTTCAAGGGACTTACCATTTCCTTCTATTTTAAGGTCTAAAAATCAAGATCCACCAAGGTAAGACTCCCTCACCTGTGGTATAATGGCTTTTCTTGAAGATTAACATGATATGAAAGTTGTATATGATGTTTATGTTGGAAAAACCCAAAGGAAACCCATGAATCTAACCTTATAGGTTTCGGCCCATGGGATTCTTGGTCTAAAATGATGACAAAAATCCCTATAATGTTGTTTAATGTTCTCCCATGATGTTTAGAGATTAAATATAATTTTTGGGAATTTTTGGAGTACCCTAGGACACCCTAGGGTTTCGGCCAACATGAAAGAAACAAAACCAAGGACCCTAAGCTTGAGGGTTTCGGCCACCATGATTTAAAGGCCTATAATTATTCCAAAAATCTTGATAATGTCGTTTAATGCTCTCTTATGATGTTTGGATATTAAATATAATTTTTAGGAATTTTTGGAGTAACCTAGGACACCCTAGGGTTTCTTCCAACATGAACGAAACAAAACCAAGGACCCTAAGCTTGAGGGTTTCGGCCACCATGATTTAAAGGCCTATAATTATGCCAAAAATCTTGATAATGTCATTTAATGCTCTCTTATGATGTTTAGAGATTAAATATGATTTTTGGGAATTTTTGGGGTACCCTAGAGGCCCTATATGTTTCGGCCAACCTCAAGGACCCAAGGGTTAGGGTTGAGCCTTTAACTCCAAGTATATGTTTTATGTGTTGCCATGATATAAGGGTGATGGAGGGTGATTATGTGAATTTTCACATGGCCTAGAGACTCTATAAGTTTCGGCCAAGAAGGGTTAATAGGGTAAAAGTTAAGATTTATTTCAAGTAAGGGCTCAAATGGCTCCATGGTAAGATGTGATTAGTGTTTTATGAGTTATTGGGGATTTTAATGGAATTTTTCCATACCCCCATGGCCTTATAAGTTTCGGCCAGCCCTAGGAAAGTGGCTTAAAGATTAGGGTTAATCCTAATCATGGGCTCCAATGACTTCCTATGGTCTCCTAAATGATGTATGGTTGTTCCTTTACCTTATGCTATGTTACATGTTTATGGAATTGATGGAACTCCACCTTAGAAGTTTCAGCCAAGCCTTGAATCTAGGGTTTGGGGTGGAGTTAGGGTTCAAAGAATGATGGTTCATGTTTACCATAATGTATCTATATGTATAGGATCAAGCATGTGGTAGAAACCATGTTAACTATAACCCTAAGGTTTAAGCACCATGTTTATGTTTCATGTTTAGGTTATGATTGGATGCCATGCTTAATAGGGTTATCATGAATGTTTATGTTGTAGGCCATGTATTGGAATGGTAGGTAGAATGTTATGGAAATCCTATCTAGGTATGTTTATGTGATGTAGGGAACCATGCTAAGTTATATGCTCATGTTAGGTTAAGAACCAAGCTATGCTATGGTGTATGTTCATGATATGAATGATTGCCATGATAAGTATGATAGGTTTATGTTCGGGATAAGAATGATGCATGCCATGTTGTATGAATAAAGATGCATGTCATGCTTATGAAAGAAGATGCGTACCATGTTTATGAATGAAGATAATGCTCATGCCTTCCAGGCATCATGATGTTATGCAATAAGAATGAACAATGAAAGGACAAGCATGTGTTAAGTCATGCTTTATGTAACATGGTTATGCTATGAATGTCTTATGAATGATGAAACATGAAAAGTATTTTACTTTATGTATGGGCTTGTACCGGACCGAAGTCTGGGTCCAAGGGATGGGCACCTTAAGAACGCCCCGGTTTTGGACTACCGAAGCTGTCCACGGTTCTGGCACTACCGGAGCTGTGCAACAGGGATGGGCACCTTAAGAACGCCTCGGTTCGGGGACTACCGACTATGCTGTCCTTACCCTAGTAGGTCAGGGCTCGCGACCTCGGACCTGCTAGGGATGCGCGCTATGATGTATGTATGTGGTACAAGCTGGGGACCCCAAATGATGTTATGATGATTATGTTTAAGCATTTAAAAATATGTTTTAAAAGTTAAGCATCCTTATGTATATGCATTCCACTCATGCATCCATTCATGTTATGCATTATGCTATGTGATAAGATTTTATGCTTACGTTTCATGTTAAGAAGTATGCATGAGAATGAATGAACTATGCCATGATTATGTTAAGAAGAATGTTCACTATGTTTATGTTTATGCTATGTATTATGTCATGCTTAGAATGTTCACTATGTTTATGTTTATGCTAAGTATTATGTCATGCTTAGAATGTTCACTATGTTTATGTTTATGCCAAGTATTATGCCATGCTTAGAATGTTCACTATGTTTATGTTTATGCCATGTATCATGCCATGCTTAGAATGTTTACTATGTTTATGTTCATGCCATGCTATGTATACGATGAGTGATTTAAGATGTTATGTTCTAAGTAGAGCACCAAGTATGTTAATGTTTCATGTGCTCATTATGAGATGATGAACGATGAATGGTTTTTGTGAGTAGGAAAGAGTCTTACTAAGCCTGTGTGCTTATAGTCTTATTTCTTTATACCGCAGATCATTCAAGGGGACAATGATGGAAGCAGCAGGAGGGCAAGAACGCATGTGTGTAGTAGTGACTTGGCCCAGGAAACCATATGTTTACTATTTATGCTAGAACTTCACCTTGGTTACTTATATGTTTGAATAATGACTTATGGAACCTTATGATATGATGTTATGTATGACATGATATGATGCTTAAGTTCAAAGTTAATATGCTAAGGTTCCCATGTCATTAAGTTAAGAACGGTAACAGGGCATGTATAAGTTAAAGTTATTCCGCTGCCTTATGATGTCTACATGCCCTAAGCATATTAACGTAATGCCGCTTATGGAAAAAAAAATGGGCGTTACACAAGTATCCCCCTTGCCCAAAGTGTGGGAAGGCACATCCTGGAGTATGTCGTCAGGGCATGAGCGGATGCCATATTTGCGGAGCAGAAGGGCATATGATGAAGACTTGCCCTAACCGGTCGAGGGTTGGCGGGTGTTATGTATGTGGAGTAGTAGGGCACCTGGCCAAGGCGTGCCCTAAAGCAAAGCCGCCTCCACCACAGCTTCTTCAGTACGGGGTTGGACCTACTCAGCTGCACCAGATGCAGCCAGTTATGGAGGGATCTTATTACAGTCAGGCGAGGATGAAAGCCCCACCAGTCATGACCAACGCCAGGGTTTTCGCCATCACCAAGGAAGAGGTGGCAAATGCTCCTAACATGGTCACAGGTCGAATACTCACCTCATCTCAATATGCTATTGTGTTATTCGATACTGGGGCAACCCATTCTTTTGTATCCATGCTTTTCTCTAAAAAGTTAGGGATCCCACCAGAAAGTTTGGGTCAGAAATTTTTGACAACCTTACCGTCAGGGGAAGTAATGGCCTCTACTCAGAGGCTAAGGGCAATACCAATCTGGATTTCCAACCGAGAGCTCTACAGTGACTTGGTAGTCCTTGAGATGAAGGATTACGATGTCATTCTAGGGATAGACTTCTTGAGCAAGTACAATGCTTCTATAGACTGCCGCAAGAGAAAAGTCAAGTTCACACCAGAAGCAGAACCTTCATTTGAGTTTATTGGAGACCCAAGGAGAAAGACAAATAGGTTCCTATCTACCTTGCAAGCTCAGAGAATGTTAGAGAAGGGGTGCTCTGGTTTTCTAGCTCATATAGTGGATGCAAGTCAAGGAGAAGGATTGAAGAGAGTGGAAGTGAGGGTAGTCTGTGACTATCCTAAAGTGTTTCCTGAAGAGTTACCAGGACTCCCTCCCAATCGGGAAATTGAGTTTGAAATTGAGTTGGCCCCAGGAACCAACCCAATTTCGAAGGCACCTTATCGCATGGCGCCAGCAGAACTGAAAGAATTACAAGAACAATTGCAAGAGCTGCTTGACAAGGGTTTTATCCGCCCTAGTCATTCACCTTGGGGAGCTCCTGTATTGTTCGTCAAGAAGAAAGATGGATCTATGCGAATGTGCATAGATTATCGAGCTTTGAATAAAGTAACCATCAAGAACAGATATCCTTTGCCAAGGATAGATGATTTATTTGATCAGCTGAAGGGAGCCACAGTGTTCTCCAAGATAGATCTGCGATCAGGTTACCATCAGCTAAGAGTGAAGGAGAGTGATGTACCAAGGACTGCTTTCAGTACAAGATATGGGCACTATGAGTTTATGGTCATGCCCATTGGAGTGACAAACGCCCCTGCAACGTTTATGGATCTAATGAATAGAGTGTTCAAGGATTTTCTGGACAAGTTCGTCATTGTCTTTATTGATGATATCCTAGTGTATTCAAAGACTCAGGAAGAACATGACGAACACCTGAAGATGGTATTGCAAACCTTACATCAGAAGGAGTTGTACGCCAAATTCTCAAAGTGTGAGTTTTGGCTTGACCAGGTGGCCTTCCTAGGCCACATCATTTCCAAGGAAGGTATTATGGTAGACCCAGCCAAGATTGAAGCAGTTAGTAACTGGAGTCAACCAAAGAATGCTAGTGAGATCAGAAGTTTTCTGGGTTTGGCAGGGTACTACAGAAGGTTTGTAGAGGACTTTTCAAAGATAGCTTCTCCACTTACAGCCCTTACCAGAAAGAATAAGAAGTATGAGTGGACTAAAGACTGTGAGCAGAGTTTCCTTCAGTTGAAGAAGAGACTGACCAGCGCTCCTATCCTTATAGTACCCGAAGGTGATAAGAGCTTTGATATATACAGTGATGCATCAAAGCTAGGACTAGGAGCAGTCCTTATGCAAGAAGGCAAAGTCATAACTTATGCTTCCAGGCAACTCAAGGACTATGAAAAGAATTACCCCACTCATGATCTGGAGTTGGCAGCTGTAGTCTTTGCTCTAAAGATATGGAGGCATTACTTGTATGGAGTGCAATGTAAGATTTATACAGATCACCAGAGTCTGAAATATTTCTTCACTCAGAAAGACCTCAATATGAGACAGCGAAGGTGGCTCGAGTTAGTGAAGGACTATGACTGTGAGATTCTTTACCACCCTGGTAAGGCAAATAGAGTAGCAGATGCACTGAGTAGAAAGACTTGTGCCACTTTGATGTCCTTATCATCATTGGCACCACCATTACAGAAAGAGATAGTAGATTATGGAGTGGAGATTATTGATGGACAGCTAGCTCTATTGACACTAGAGTCAACTTTACTTGAAGAGATACAGGAAGAGCAAGCTGAGGATTCGGATATCCAAAGGATCAAGAAGGAAATGTGAGAAGGAGAGAGTAAAGAGTTTAGAGTATCTGACAGTGGGATACTCTACTATGGTGACCATTTATGTGTCCCCAATCATGAAGAGCTGAGAAAGAAGATTCTTGAAGAAGCCCATGGAACTCCCTACTCAATGCATCCTGGTTCCACTAAGATGTACCAGGATTTGAAAGGAAGATTTTGGTGGTCAGGGATGAAGAGAGACATAGCTAAGTATGTCAGCACCTGCCTGACATGTCAGAGAGTTAAAGCAGAACACCAGAGACCAGGAGGTGTCCTACAGCCCATTCAGATTCCAGAGTGGAAATGGGAAGACAGAGCCATGGATTTCATAGTTGGTCTACCAAAGACAACTAATGGCTATGACGCTATTTGGGTGATAGTAGACAGATTGACCAAGTCTGCCCACTTCTTGGCAATCAGAGTGTCTTACTCGATTGAAAAGTTAGCCCAGTTATATGTGCAAGAAGTGATCCGACTACACGGAGTCCCGAAGACCATTATCTCTGATAGGGATGGTCGTTTCACTTCACACTTTTGGGAGTGTGTACAGACAGCACTAGGCACCAAACTGAAGTTTAGCACAGCTTTCCATCCCCAGACTGATGGACAGACAAAGAGAGTGAATCAAATTCTAGACGATATGCTCAGAGCTTGTGCATTAGACTTCAAGGGCAGTTGGTGCAAGTATTTGTGTTTAGCTGAGTTTGCCTACAACAACAGTTATCAAGCCACTATTGGTATGGCACCCTATGAAGCTCTTTATGGTAGGAAGTGTAGATCTCCCCTCTGTTGGTATGAAGGTAGTGAGAAGAAGGAAATGGGGTCACAGACTGATCTTATAGATGATACCACAGAAGTTATAAAGAGCATCCGCCAGAGGATAGAGACTGCTCAGAGTAGGCAGAAGAGCTACGCCGATGTACGCCGTAGGCCGTTAGAGTTTGAAGTTGGGGATACAGTTTTCCTCAAAGTAGCTCCTATGAAGGGTGTGATGAGATTTGGCAAGAAAGGCAAGCTAAGTCCTCGATACGTAGGGCCCTACCCAGTGACGAAAAGAGTTGGCAAAGTAGCTTATGAGTTGGAGCTACCCTCAGAGATGTCAGCAATACACAATGTGTTCCATGTCTCAATGCTAAAGAAGCATATCCCAGATGCCAACCAAGTGATTGAGCCACAGATGGTACAAGTGCAAGAAGATCTCAGTTATGAAAGTCGACCTATTCAGATAATAGATCGAGCAGATAAGAAGTTGAGGAACAAAGTGGTACCATTAGTGAAAGTCTTATGGCTGAATCAGAAGTATGAAGAGGCAACTTGGGAATCAGAAGATAGCATGAGGCAAAGGTATCCAGAGTTGTTCTAAGTTCGAGGACGAACTTTTTATAAGGTAGGGAGGATTGTAACACCCAATAATTTCCTGGTATTATTAGGGATTTTTAGGAATTTTTCTAGCATTTTTCAGAATATTATAACATTTTTTCGGAATGAAATTAGAAAAAAAATAATAAAGGGGGTCGGGTGGGGATCGATCTCGCGACCACGCGAGAAGCAATGCCTTAGCGAATCCAAGGAACCAGCTGGGCTAGGGTATCAAGCACAGAAAAAGATGAAGCGAAATAATATTATAGTTGATTTAGCTCGTTTCATGAGGAGGTATTAAACTTCCACTTAAGTTGTGTTAAGACCCCTCTTACGGTTTCGGGAGGCCGCGCGAGCAAAGGAGAGGGGGCTGCGAAAACAGGGAAAAAGGGGGGGTTTTCTTCCTCCTCCTTCTTCCTCTTGAAGTAGAAGACCTAGGGCTTCTTCCCTAGGGCCAAGGGTGAAGTTTTCTTGCAAAGAAAGAGGAAAAGAGCCTTACACTAAAAATTTCGAGATACTTAGTGAGTTTTCTTCAAAAAAGGGTAAGTAAATTACTCACCTGCAATAGGAGTAGCTTCGCATGTAGTTTTCTTGTTGTAGAACCTTGATTTTGTGATTTATGTGCATGCTTGGAGAATAGGGCTTATTGTGTGATTAAGTTTCTCAAGAATATATGTTTTTAATCATAGAACTTGAATTGAAGTAGATTTTTATGTATGTGATCTAAGGATGGAAGACCAAGTTCTTGAAAAGTCCCAAAATTGAGTTTTGGGTTAAGGGCACGCAAGGTGCTCGATGAAAGTTCCAAGTAAGAAAGGTAAGGTTTTGTAGTGCAAAGATTTATGTAAAAAGAAAGATAGCTTGACAAGTATAAGCATTATGAATAAGAAAGTATTTTACTTTTGTAAAGTGACATGTACCGGGCAAAAGAGAGGCCCACAGAAAGTTAGAAAGAAGCTCTAATAGGGTGCGGTGGCTAGCTACCCCGAAACCTATTAGGGATGCGCGCATTGGTACATTGATACCATGGTACAGTGTCAAGGCCTGAGAAAGTTGATTATTATTTTGAAGTATATGAGTATATGAAAGTGTTTCAATTTCCTTAAGTGCATGTTTTGGTTATGTATGATAACATGGTTATGTTATAAGCATGTAAAAGGGAAAGAGCAAAGAAGTTGTGGTTTAAGGTATGGAAATGTATCATTAGTAAGTTTCAAAAGAAATTATGAGCATGTTAGATTTGCCAATGTTTTAGTGCTAGTAAATGTTTTCAAGCATGATTGAGCATGATAAGTGTATGAAAGTTCTCATGTGCAATTAATTCCAAGTGCATGTGTTTTGAAGCAATCATTATTTGAAAAGAGCATGTTTATCCCTTATCGTTTGGATTTGTGAGTTAGGATTTACTTACTAAGCAAATCGCTTATTAGTTGCATTTTCCTTCTATTGCAGATAAAGGTAAAGAAAAAGCATAAGTTGAGGAGGCGAAGGGACTTGCTTTGATGTTCAGTGGCGGTGGAACCGTGGAAGAGATCATTGGGCTAAGTCTTGTAGAACATGTGTTTTGGTGTTTCGAAGTGGTAGAATGAATGACTTTGTTTAAACCTTGCATAGATACAAAATTTGGTACAAACTCTAGTCTAAAGTTCACATAGATTTTGATAGCTTATTTACTTCCGCAAAAGTCCTAATTTCAAGTTTATGAAGTTGTTTTGATTGGCTAAAATGTTTAGAAAACTAGTATAGAGTATAGAAATGGTGTTATGTCTTTGTATGGCTTGAAAGTATATGTTTTGTGGATGGATGGAGATGAGTTTTAGGTCTGAAATAAGGTTTTCAGGTGTGCCAGTCGACTGGTACAGGACCAGTCACCTGCCCTATCGAACAGTAGCTTCTGTTCGATGCACCAGGTGACTGCCAAAAGGCCAGTCGCCTGGTACCAGTCGACTGCTATATAGCAGTCGACTGGTACCATTGAAAAGAAGTGGTATAGAGCAGCTGGTTAGTGCTCTAGTGTTACAACTAAGAGGTCTAGGGGTCAAATCTTGGCCAAGCTAATAAAATTAAAGTTTTTACTTTATTTTGGCTAATTAGTACTTTAAATATGATTATGAATTGTTAGTTCAGCAAATAGCGAAATAAGAAATTTTAAATTCTCCCAGTTGGTTTAGCATTATAAGAAATCACTAATTAGTTAGTTAGTTAGTAGTAACGATCCGCCTTAAAGCTTATTAGTACCAGAAGGCGGGTCGTCACAAGAGCGGGTGGCTCAAATCTGGTGCAGTCACCAGTTGAGCGATTTTTTGGATTTTTATTTTAAATATTTTTTTTTCATTCGTAATTTTTTCGTTGATCAAGGTTGGTGCAACATCACCCGATTCTTATTATTATTTTTTTCCTGCCGCACTACTAATCCAAGACTTAGTCTTGAAACAAGTTTTCTTTGTAATTTCATTTTCAGATAAATTCAATGACCATGCAAGAAGGCAATAGCACCGCCAGACCACCACTCTTCTCTTGAGAAGATTTCTTCTATTGGAAGAGTAGGATGGAGGTCCACCTGAAAACTCAGGTGGACATGTGCATTATTATCCAGTTCGGACTGGAGATACCCAAAAACGCACAAGGTGAGATGCAAAGCTACACAGGGTGGGACGGACCACTCAAGAACAAGATCGAGGCTGACGCAAAGGTCGCACAGACATTATAATGCGGCTTGACGAAGGAAGAATTGAACCACGTCGGACCCTTCAACAGCGCGAAGGAATTATGGAACAAGCTGATCGAACTACACGAAGGTACGTCTAATACGCGGATCAATAAAAGGGATCTGTTACTCAACAGACTCTACACAATAAAGATGCATGAAGGTGAATCAGCAGCACAGCTCCACTCAAGAATCCAGGAGCTGATGAACGGGCTACACACAATAGGTCACAAGGTCGAAAACCGTGATCTAATAAGGTATACTATAAACTCGTTCCCAAGGAACACACGTGGGCATCTATGGTGGATGCCTACAAGGTTTCCAGGAACCTATCCAAAATTAAATTAGACGATCTATTTTCCGAATTATAATTACACGAGCAAACTAATGCTACTTTGGTCGAGAAGAGTATTGCTTTTGTTGTAGGAAAAACTCCAAGAAGATCTCTGAAGAAGAAGGCTCTTCAAGCCACCTGGGATGAATCGTCCTCGGAAGAAGAAGAAGAAGCTCCGCACTCGATCCTCCTTTCTTTGACCACCTCGGAAGACATCGACTCCAGAACGGAATCTGAACCGGATGAAGATGTCGGCACCGGAAAGCTCTCGATCTCGGAGGACGGACAAATCACGATAAAAGGTTATCCTGAATCCGAACTTTATGATTTAATTTCATACTTGTCACGCAAGTTGGCAAAAGCCAACATCCGGCTTGAAATCCTCCAACAGGAAGTCAAACTCTTGAAAGAGGAAGTAAACTCGAGATCCTTAATCGAGTCAGTTCAAGAAGGAAACTCAACTCAAGTTCAAAAGCTTGAGGAAGAGAAATCCTCGTTGAAAACTCAAGTCATGGAACTCAGAGTCGCGTTAGAACGATTCACATCGGGTTCCAAGAATTTTGACATGATTCTTGGAAAATAGAAGTCAATCCAAATCGATCTGGACTAGGCTGTGGAACCAAATTGCGACAACAGTCTTACTATTCCATATTGAACCAATCTAGAACCCGAGTCCATGCATGGGTCCCAAAGCTATGTTTGAATAAACAAGCTGGACCAAACCAATATTGGATCCCCAAGGATAAGATTCACATCTTGCCTAACCCTTATCGAGGCTTCAGTCCAGGGGGAACTAATATAAAAACCATTTTCATAATTAGATGATTTTTTTTCTTGTTGCCTGTTTATTTCATTTTTGCAATTTTATTATATTTAGACATAGGAATTGTTAGTTAAGGATAAAAGAATTACTTGAAACTTGAACAACATAGTATTAGGTGGAGGTGAGATGATAGTACGTTAGGAAAGCCCTTCTAAAAAGGTCAAGTAGGATAAGACGAACCTTACTTGATTTGTTTAGTCCGGTGGAACTAGCCGAAGCTACTGATCCAAAACCTAAGCTAGTTGGCCAAAATTTTTCAAGAAATAATTTAAAAAATAAACTTTCAGTAAAAGGCTTGTCAAGGAAAGGGTTGTTGCTCCAATAAGGCTACGGCCAAATAAGGCCTCTGTGCCTCGCCAAGACCTGGAAGCCAATTATCAAAACTCATTTTTAAATTACTATTTGATAAATTTGAATCTAACACATATTTTAATTAAATCTTAGATTTAACGTTAATTCAAAGATAAAAAATTAATACATCTTACAAAACATATAAGGAAACATGACTTGTCACTTAGAATTGGGTGAGATGTCAAGGACCTAATAATGTAGTCCAACCCAACCAACCAACATTTCATTTCAAAAAGGTTATTCAACATTTTTCAAAACTCTACATTTTTCAAAATTAACTAAACATTTTTCAAAATTAATTCTACATCTTTCAAAATCAACTCTACAACATTTTCAAAATTATTCAACATTTTTCAAAATTAACTTAACATTTTTCAAAATTACTTCTACATCTTTCAAAATCAACTCTACAACATCTTTTCAAAAATAATTCAACTTATACTGAAAACCTGTCTCACAAAAACGTATAAGGTCATCATGCTTGACAACGTTAGATGTGGGTGAGACAGACTAGGTAGTGAAATTCAATTCAATCTATCCCTACCTCTACATAAATGGATCCAAATCAAAAACATACTTTATATGTAGGAACATAAAGATTTGGACCAGTGGATGTTGGATAGTGGATGCTCTAGACACATGACTGGGGATAAATTGAAGTTCACCAAAATCAAGTTCAAAAACCTAGGCTCAGTAGCATTTGGCAACAATGCCACACTTAAAGTAATTGGATCAGGTAACATTGAACTTAATTCTGATTTTATTATTAAAAAGGTGTTGTTGGTTGAAAATTTTAAATTCAATTTGATTAGCATTAGCCAACTCTATGATACTGGTTACATTGTCACCTTCACCAACTCTAACTGCCTAATTAGGAATCTACAAGACTCAGAGGTAACACTTAAGGGTAGTAGGAAAAACAATGTATACATGATCAATCTACCTGTAGTACCCAAATGTTTTCTCACTCAATTAGAAGAAACCAATCTTTGGCATAGAAGACTAGGTCACACTCATACTAAATTAATTTCAAAAATAACTCAACTTGGATTGATTAAAGTTGTACCTAAAATTAAGAACTTTGACAATACAATTTGTAATTCATGTCAACAAGGTAAACAAACCAAGTCAACCCATAAATCAACCCAGTCAGACCTAACCCAAGCCACACTTGAGCTCCTACACCTAGACCTATTTGATTCACATGGAGCCAAGTCACTAAGCAGAAATTGATACTGCTTAGTAATCATTGACGATTACTCTAGGTTTACCTGGGTTAGGTTCTTAAAAACTAAAGATGAAACTTTAACTCATTTAATAATTTGTGCAAACTGATAGAAAGTCAAAATGACACAAAAATTAAAAGACTTAGGAGTGATCATGGGGGAGAATTTGAAAATAAAAAATTTAAGGAATTTTGTAAATTCAATGGGTACGTCCATGAATTTTCATACCCTAGAACTCCCCAATAGAATGGAATAGTTAAGAGAAAGAATAGAACCCTTTAGGAAGCCGCTAGGACCATGCTCAATGAGTATAACCTGACTAATCAATTTTGGGCAGAGACGGTAAATACAACCTGTTATATACAAAATAAGGTCTTAATTAATAGAAGACATAATAAGACACCATATGAAATTTATTATCATAGATTACCCAAGTTACATTACTTAAGGGTTTTTGGGTGCAAAGTCCATATTTTGAACACTAAGGACTACCTAGGTAAGTTTCAATCAAAATCAACCCCAAGGACCTTTTTAGGATATTCAACAACAAGTAGAGCCTATAGGGTTAACAATAGACAAACCCACAAAATTGAAGAAACTACCAACTTAATCTTTGATGAAGAAATTGAAACAAAGTCTATTGATAATCAAAACCTAAACAATTCAAATCTGGATCAAGTAGATACTGAACCATTAATCGAACCATTAATTGAACCATTAAATTAACTATCAATTAAACCAACTACTGAGTTCTCAACAGAACCAATAACTGAATCAACCCAAGTAATTGAACCAACTATTGAATCAAACCTTCCAATAGGACCTAAGGCCGAACCTAGTTCTAGAAGAACAAAGAAACCCAGACTCAATTATCCATCTAATCAAATCGTGGGTGATCCAACCTTAGGAGTCAGAACAGGGTCTTCTTACTGAAATCATAGTCAAAATGCTATAATTTCAAAAAAAAACCTAAGACTATAGAAGAAGCCCTACCTGACTACGATTGGATTATAGCAATGCAAGAAGAACTAGCCCAAATTGAGAGAAACCAAGTCTGGGACTTAGTACCTAAACCTGAGGGTAAGTCAGTTATATACACTAAGTGGGTATTTAGAAACAAGCTAAATGACCAAGGGGAGATTGTGAGAAACAAAGCCCGCTTAGTAGCTAAAAGGTTTAGTCAAGTCGAAGGGTTAGATTATGATGAAACCTATGCCCCCGTAGCCAGACTTGAATCAATTAGGATGTTACTAGCCTTTGCAGCCCATAGAGGTTTTAAAATATACCAAATGGATGTCAAGTCTGCCTTTCTTAATGGGTTCATAAAAGAGGAAGTTTACGTAGGGCAACCTCTAGGATTTGAGGACTTAGACAAACTTGAATATGTGTTCAAACTTAGGAAAGCCCTTTACAGTTTGAAACAAGCACCTAGGGCTTGTTACGAAAGACTATCAACCTACTTAATTTCTAAAGATTTAACCAAGGCCAAATTGACTCTTCATTATTTGTCAAAACCTTAGAAAAAGACATATTTATAGCTCAAATATACGTAGATAATATAATATTTGGGTCAACAAACTCTAACTTTTTAAAAGCATTTGTCAAAATTATGGAGAGTGAATTTGAAATGAGTTTGGTGGGTGAGCTAAACTTTTTCTTAGGTCTCCAAATAAAACAAACCAGGGATGGTAACTATGTTCATCAATCTAAATATGCAAAAGAATTAATTAAGAAATTCAAAATGGAAAACTCTAAAAGCTTATGTACTCCTATGCCCATAAATGTCAAAATAGATAATGACCCTGAAGATAAAACAGTTGACCTAAAGCTATACAGAAGTATGATTGAGAGCTTATTGTACTTAACTGCTCGTAGACCTGGCATTTTGTTCGCTATAGGAATGTGCGCTAGGTACCAAACCTGTGCTAAGGAATCTCACCTAGCAGCACTAAAAAGAATCTTAAGGTACATTAAGGGTACCCTAAATGTAGGTATTTGGTATCCTAGGACTTCCAATTTTGAATTATCAGGATACTCTGACTCTAACTATGCCAGTTGGAAAGTAGATAGAAAGAGTACAAGTGGAAGTTGTCAATTATTAGGACACAGTCTAGTCAGCTGGTGCAGTAGAAAGAAACACAGCATAGCCTTATCCACAACTGAAGCAAAATATGTTGCCCTAGGAGAGTGTGTAGCACAACTTTTATGGATGATGCATACTCTTATGGATTTTCAGCTAGATTATACCCAAACCAAAGTATTTATTGACAACATAAGCTCAATAAATCTGACTAAAAATCTAATTCATCACTCCCGAACCAAATACATTGAAGTCAAACATCATTTTATTAGGGATCATGTAGCCAGGGGTGAAATTGTACTTATACACGTGGACTCAAAATCTAATTTAGCTGACATCTTTACTAAACTCTTACTTGAGTCTGAGTTTAGCTTACTAAGATGGTAGTTAGGATTGTGCTTAGTAGAATAGAACTATTCTAATTTCTTTTCAAAAACCTTTTAGATTTTCAATTTTTTTAGCATTTCATATCGTTTGAAAAATCATTTCTTTTATTAAGTCTTGAAATTTAAAATTATTTTCCGAATTAGATTTTTCAAACCCTACCCTCTTTAAAACTAGGGTTTTCTACGCAAATGGACTTAGCCTAGGCTTTAACTCTAGAATTATATGCACCTATAGATCTAAAAGCCAGCATCTCACAAGCACATTAGGACACTTTGATTGATAACCTAGACTGGGTTGAGATGCTTAGGCCTATGCTTTGACTCAAGATGCTTTAAGTCAGTGCATCTAGAGTAGTTGGGGTGATAAATACAATTAAATAGCAATCAAGTTAAGTGTTCAAGCTTAGGAAATCTAACTTGATCTGATCACTTAACTTGACTAATCCCAGTGAAAACTGCTATTATATAACATTTAGTAAGTAGCTAACTGAGTTAGATATGACCCGAACAAGTTCAATTTAATTGGTTTGATCCTTTTTGTTGCTTGGGTTCAATAGAATTGGTTCAATACCTATTTAAATTTGTGTAACTGGCTTTACTTCAAGTGAAATTGATTCGCAATTAGTCTTCTATCAATTTTTTTTTGATATATGGCAAAGGGGGAGAGAGGAAAGAAGAGAGTAAAAATTTTCAAAATTTTCATTTTTTCCAAAAAGTAAAGCTAAATTTTTTTTCCAAAAGTAAAGTTAAATTTTGAAGGGCATTTAGGCATCATATTTTCAAGTGCAGATTTTTTTTTCAAAAATATTTTTTCCAAGTGCACAATAATATTTTTCTAAGTAAAATTTTTTTTCAAGTGCACAAAATCCTTCTAAGTGAAATTATTTTTCTAAGTGCACAAAATCCTTCTAAGTGAAATATTTGTTAAGTACACAAGTTTTTCTAAGTAAATATTTTTCGGCACAAATTTCTTTTAAGTGAAAATCTTTTCTAAATGCACAAAATTATTTTTAAGTGCTCAAATTTTTTTAAGTATTTTTCTAAGTGCACAAATTTTTCTAAGTAAAATATTTTTCTAAATGCACAAATGATTCTAAGTATTTTTCTAAGTGTACAAAACTTTTCTATGTTAAAATTTTCAAAGTGCACAAATTTTTTCTAAGTCAAATTTTTCTAAGTGCACAAAATTTTCTAAGTCAAATTTTTCTAAGTGCACAAAATTTTTTAAATTTTTTTCAAAATTTATTCTAAGTGAAAAACTTTTCTAAAGCAAAATTTGTCTAAGTATAAATGTTTTTGCAAAAAGTTTTTTCAAGTGCATAATAATTTTTTTAAGTGGAAAATCTTTGTATGTATGCAAATGCTTTGTTCGATTTTGCAAAACACTTAGTCAAAATTTAAATACTTAGATTTTTTTTTGAAAACCTGCATATCATTGAAAGCTTCAGGGGGAGAATGTCTATTTCAGGGGGTGCTCAGTAAAGATTTTTTTTCAAAGTGATTTTACTTGTTATATATGCTTCAAATGGTTTAAACATAACTTTTTGAACCTAGTTGCCATAAACCAAAAAAGGGGAGATTGTTGGTGCCAAATGCATGAAGATCGAACCTGTGTTTTGATAATGAAAAAGGGTTCATAAGTTAAGGTTTTATTGTGATCTAACGAAGTAATTCAAGTGCGCAGGAAAAGTCCTAGGTAAACTAGGCACGAAGTCCTGATTCTAGGAATTGGGCAATAAGTTCTGGCCGAGGGCTTGGCACCTAAGACCTGACATAGGGTTGGGCAATAAGTCCTGGTCGCGGACTAGGCACGACCTCCTGATTCGAGGAATTGGGCAATAAGTCCTGGCCGAGGGCTGGGCACCGAAGACCTGATCGAGAGTTGGGCAATAAGTCCTAGAGGCGGACTGGGCACGAAGACCTGATCCGGAGGATTGGGAAAAAGTCTAATCGGAGGAGCCGGTTGGCAAAAAGGTAAACTCTCCTGAGAGGAGTAGGTGAGGATGCGTTCTCCGTAGGAGGGAACACTAGGCATCAGTTCGACCTAAGGTTCCATTTTGGAAGCCCAATGTCAGAACCAAGACAGCTCAGGTTGTTAATTGTGCTTAACTTATATATTATTTGTTTATTATTTGAGTTTTGGAACTAACGATGGTTGCAGGAACAAATGTTGATAGTTTCTGCTCCCAGGCGCCTGAATAGAGTCAGGCGCCTGATCATATAGGTGCCTGTATGGTGACAGGCGCCCATGAAGGGCTATTTCCAAGTAGTCTCTAAGCAAGCCTCCACATCAGCAAATGAGGCGCTTGGGTTGATACAGGTGCCCCAGTCAGCTTAGGCACCCTAGTTGAAGGGATAAGCATTGGCCAAGTCTATAGATGAGGATTCACACAGAATAGGTCACGTGTCAAGTGGCCCCTTCAACACAGGTGCCCAAGCATGCAGTATAAATAGGGGTTCACCACCTCGCTTCCAGATATAATTGCTTCCAACGAATTCATTCAAGCGCTCTGCTCGAAACGCTCCGTGCTCAAGACTCAAGCGCCAATGATGACATGCAGCTCCGATCTACGAATCTTCTCCGGTCGTCGGTATAATTGTTAATTAAGTGTTGTAATTAACTTCTGTATTCAAACTTCATTTTGTACTACTTTTTCGGAATATAGAATTTCCCATCATAAACGGTCAAGGACCGTGGGCCTTGGAGTAGGAGCTAATGTAGACTCCAAACCAAGTAAAAATCAAAGTGATAGCATTGATTTGAATTTTTCCGCTGCGTAATTGCTCTTTTTAATCCGAAAAGATTTTATCAATATTCACCGCACCCCCCCCCTTATCGATTCTAAATGATCCCACACTATACACGATCAAAATGCAAGACGGTGAAACAGCCACTCAGCTACATGAAAGAATCCAAGAAATTATGAACAGTTTGCACATGATAGGTCACAAGGTAGAGAACCGTGATCTAATAAGGTATACCCTAAACTCATTCCCAAGAAATTCATTGTGCACATTGATGGTAGATGCTTACAAAGTTTTTGGGAACCTTTCAGATATCAAATTAGATAAATTGTTTTCTAAATTAGAACTCCACGAACAAACTAACTCCTCAATGGTCGAGAAAGGGTTAGCTCTTTTTGCAGGAAAACCCCCTGGAATGCAAAAGAAGAAGAAGGTGCAACCGATACCCGAGTCAGATTCTGACTCAAAGTCTAACAATGATGGAATCAATTATCCAGAGTTGGTTCAATTGACCCGGAGTCAATACAAAATGATCAAGGGACAAATGAAGAAGAAGAAGGCAAACCCAAAAAATGATGATCCAACCGAACCGTCTACCAGCCAAAAAGCCAAGAGTGAAGTGACCTGTTATGGGTGTAATAAGAAGGGCCACTACAAATCAGAGTGTCCCAACTTGAAGGAAAATAAGAAGAACCGGAAGAAGAAGGCTCTCAAAGCTACGTGGGATGAATCATCTTCAGAAGAAGAAGAAGAAGTACCACACACCAACCTCCTCGCACTGACTACTTTGGAGAATCTCGACACCGAATTGAAATCGGAATTGGAAGAGAACGATGGAACCGGAAGACTTTCAATTTCGGAAGACGGGCAAATAACGGTAAGAGGTTACCCCGAATCTCAACTTTATGATTTAATATCTTATCTATCTCGTATGTTGGCCAATGCCAATGTTATAGTCGAGTCCCTCCGATAGGAAGTCAGAATCATGAAAGAGGGAGTCAACTCTAGCTCCTCAACTAAACAAGTTCAAGAAGGAACCTCCACTCAAGCCCAAAAACTTGAGGAGGAGAATTCCTCCCTGAAATCTCAGGTGAAGGAACTAAGAGTTGCATCGGAACGATTTTCTTTGGGTTCTAAAAATCTTGACATGATTCTTGGAAAGAAAAAATTAGTTTTGAATCGATCTAGACTTGGTTACCGAACCAACTCACGATATAGATCTTACTACTCTATGGTGAACCCAGGTGGAACCCGAGTCCAAGCATGGGTCCCGAAATTAAGCTTGACAAATCAATCTGGACCAAAGCAATATTGGATTCCCAGGGACAAGATTCACATCTTGCCTAACCCATACTGAGGCTTTAGTCCATGGGGAGCCAATATAAAAACCATTTTTGAAATTAGATAATTTTTTTTCTATTTTCTGTTTGATGCTTGTTTGTTTTGTTTTCTACAAAATATTATGCTTAGACTTAGGAATGGTTAGATAAGGATCTGAATTAATTGAAACTTGCTTAACCTAGTATTAGGGTGGGGTGAGATGATAGTACGTTAGGGAAAATTGTCTAAAAAGTCAGGTAGGGTAAGGCGTACCATATTTGGTCCTATTAGTCAAGAGGAAACAAGCCGAAGCTATCTCGCCAAATCCTCAACTAGTTAGACCAGAGTTTCTCAATAAGTAATTTGAGAATAAAAAAGGCTTTGTCTAGGAAAGGGTTGATGATCCAATAAGGCTATGGCCAAAGAAGGCTTTTGTGCTCGCCAAGACCTGGAACCCGATTATTGAAACTTATTTTCAACTTATTAAATATTAAACCTAAATCTAACCCAAGTTTCAATTAAATCATAGAGTTAACATAAAAGCAACATAAAATTAATACATCTCACAAAACAAATAAGGATACCTATTTTGTCACTTAGAAATGGGTGAGATGTTTAGGATCTAAAAATGTAGACCAACCAAACCAACTCAATTAATGTTACCCTTAATATACATTTTTAAAATTTACCTAAAATTTAATTTAATATAATTCAACTTAATAATTTTTAACAATTTAATTGAACTTATTAATTTTCAACAATTTAATTTAACATAATTCAACTTAATAAGTTTCAAAATTCAACTAAATAATTCAATTTAAAATTTTCAAAATTAAACTTAATAATTTTCAAAATTCAATTTAACATTTTTTCCAACTTAATATTTTCAAAATTAAATTTAACATTCAACTTAATATTTTCAAAAATCAAAGTTAACATTTTTTTAAAAAAATATAAGTTGAAAACCTGTCTCACAAAAATACTCATAGAAATAACATGATTGATATCCCAGACTAAGTGAGACAGAGTAAGCAGTGAAATTCAATCAATCTATCCTTACACCTCTACATAAATGGATCCAAATCAAAATACTTTATATGTAGGAACATAATGGTTTGGACTAGTGGATGTTGGATAGTGGATGCTCCAGACATATGACTAGGGATAAATTGAAGTTCACTAAAATCAAGTACAAAAATCTAGGATCAGTGTCATTTGGCAACAATGTCACACTTAAGGTAATTGGGTCAAGGAATATTGAGTTAAATTCAGATTTTTTATCAAAAAGGTTTTATTGGTTAATAATTTTAAATTTAACTTGTTTAACATTAGTCAGTTATGTGATACTGGTTACATAGTCACCTTCACTAACTCTGACTGCCTTATTAGGAACTTACATTGTTGGGGTAATCGAGCCAAGGATGATCGGGAAGATCATGGTTTTGATGTGTGTGTGTCAATATGTTTAAGGTTAGGGTGTTATCTTGTTATTTGATATGTGTGATTGAGTTTGCAGGACATGAGAATCACACATGGAGGACTTATCCGAGGGAGGAGGACTCCAAGGGCTAGCCGGGAAGTGGACTTCAAAGGGCACAGGTGAAGGGTGGCATGGAGGCAAGCCAAGGGAAGGCTTGTGTGCGCATTCGAGGGACGATAGCCGATGGAAAATGACTTCAATGGGCAAGCCAAGGGAGTGTACCTAAAGGCACATGTGAAGGAGGGTCTTCGGAGTGAAAGTGAGTGATTGTATAAGCTGGGCAGTCGACTGGGAGAAAGACAGTCGACTACCAGCAAGAACAGAAACTCACAGAATGTTTCTGACCCTGGACCAGTCGACTGCCCCAGGAACAATCGACTGGTAACCCCGAAAACTAGCCGTTGGCTAGCAATTAAGGCTAGACCAGTCGACTGCCCCAGGGGCAGTCGATTGGTGTCAGGCTGGACAACTCGTGGAGTTGTCCTTTACTCTTATTTAAAGGGTGAATTTTGGGCATGAGGAAGGTACGATTCTTAAGTGTACCAAGGTGTTGTTCGTGCAAAAAATCATCAGTTCTTCCTCTCGCTTTCTATTCTATCTTGTAAAGAGGAAGAATACAACCTTGTAAAGGTTTTATCCACCTTGAAGGAGGCTTTTCATAGTAGACAGTGTGCTCGTGCGTGGATCCTTGGATTAGTCATCTTTCGGGGTGGATACCAAGTAAATTCTCTTAGTTAGCATTGGATTTTCTATTTTTCATTATATTGCTTGTATTATGCTAACCATCTTATAGAGAAAGTTGAGAAAAATTGCTATTCACCCCCCCTCTAGCAAGCGCCATGATCTAACAAGTGGTATCAGAGCCAGTTCGCTTCGGGAGAACTCACCGTCGACCGGAGTAACAAGAAATGGCGTTTCAAGAGGGCTAAAGCACCGCAAGGCCACCGTTCATCGACGGAAATGACTTCGCCTATTGGAAAGGTAGGATGGAGTATTACTTAATGAACGATATTGAAAATTGGATGAGTGTTGTAGATGGCTTCGATGCACCCGTCAATGAACAAGGAGAGCCACTACCGATGAGGAATTGGACCAAGGAGGTGATGAGGAAGGCGCAACCCAATGCGAAGGCCACCACAATGCTTTAATGCGGATTATCAAAGGAACAACTAAACAAGGTGGGGCCTTTCAAGAGCGCCAAGGAGCTTTGGGACAAACTCGTCGAACTCAATGAAGGGTCCAACGAGTCAAGAAGGGCAAAGAATGATCTCTTGGTTGCCAACTATAATTGCTCTCCATGAAGGCAAACAAGACGGTAAGCCAACTACATGGGAGAGTCAAAGAAATCATCAACGAACTCCATGTAATTGGTGAAAAGGTTGAGAACCGAGATCTCGTGAGGTATGTTCTACAATCATTCCCAAGGACTACATTGTGGGCATCAATGGTTGATGCCTACAAAGTAACAAGGGATCTCTCTACGGTAAAGTTAGATGACTTGTTTTGTGAATTCGGGTTACATGAGTAAGCTAACATTTCCTCTAATGAAAAAGGTGTAGCGTTTATTGTAGAAAAGGAAAAGAAAAAGAAGAAGGAAAAGAAGAAGGTCGTCTATTCATCATCATCCGACTCGGAGGAGTCAAGCCATTCAATGGATAGCGACCAAGAGGTTTTCATGGTAAGGAAAATGCGTAGAGCCTTTAAAAGTTTTTCTAACAAGTCTGATGGTAGGAAAGGTTCAAAGAGTAAGAGAAAAAGAAAAGAGATCATTTGCTATAATTGCCACCAAAAGGGACACATGAAGAATGGGTGCCCACAACTAAAGAGAAGAGAAGAAAAGAAGGAGGAGAAAAAGAGGGATGACAAGAAGAAATCCAAGGGAAAAGATAAGAGTGCCACAAATCTCAAAGCTACTTGGGATGATCCATCTTTATCGGAGGAAGAAGGAGATCACCTGTCACACTTCGCACTAATGGGAGTGGACAATTTGGAGTCATCCGATGATGAGAGGAGCTCTAGTAGTGAAGATGAAAGTGAAGGTTCATCATCCGAATCCGAGACTTCGGTAAGTGAGGTATATAGCTTACCCTCCTCTACTCTTATCAAAATTATTACTAGTACAAATGTTGATTTGGCTAAGGCTAGGAAGAAAGTTAAGGAATTAAAGAATGAAGTTTGCATGCTTAAATTAGAATCAATGAAACTTAAGGACAATTTGCATGTTCCCTCTATTGTTTCAAATGATGCATGTTTGGAAAAAGAAAATAGGGAACTAAGGGAAAAGGTAGAGGACCTCACCAAGACACTTAGGAAATTTCAAGTTGGCTCTAGCAACCTTGATATGATAATAAATAGCCAAAGAGCCGTGTATAACAAAGTCGGGATAGGTTATAGGCCAAAAACCAAGGAGGTAGCTTTTGTTTCACTTATGGGTAGAAAGGGTGCCTCTAGGAGACAAGGGGTTAAGGGAAATGCAAAGAAGGCTTGGGTACCAAAGAAGTATTTAAATGATTCTTGTGGAACTAACATTTGGGTACCAAAAGTTTGTGTTTTCCGTGTTGCTTAGGTGAAGGTGAAGGATGCCTCAAAAATGTGGATAGTGGATAGCGGGTGTTCAAGGCACATGACCGGAGATGTAAGCAAGTTCACCACTATTAGCTATCTAAGAGAAGACACCGTATCTTTCGGAAATAGTGGGAAACTCAAAATAATTGGTAGGGGCACCATTGAGGTATCTCCTACAATCACTATCCACAAAGTTCTTTTAATTAAGGGAATGGAGTTTAATTTACTTAGTGTAAGTCAACTTTGTGATGCGGGATATAGGGTTGAGTTTCATGCTAGAAAGTGTTTAATTAAGCAAAATGGATCCGAGAGTATTATGCTAGAAGGATATAGAGAGGCTAATCTTTACTATCTTAATCTTGCTTATGCTTCTAACAATTTGCCTAAGTGTCTCATATCTAAAGAAGAAGAAGGATGGTTGTGGCACCGACGACTTGGGCACATCAACATGAAGAATATTGCAAGAGTTGCCAAGAAAGAATTGGTGAAGGGGCTTCCCATGATCAAGTACGAAAAGACCAAGATGTGTGATGCATGCCAAGAGGGTAAGCAATCTAGGTCATCACACAAAGGTAAAACCTTAACTAGCACTACTTTACCTTTAGAATTATTGCATATAGACTTATTTAATTGCCATAGTACTCCATCCTTGGTAGGGAGTAAATATTGTTTGGTTATTGTAGATGATTTTTCTAGATTTACTTGGGTATTTTTCATGAAACATAAGGATGATACCTTAGAAATTTTCATAGGTTTTAGTAAGAGGGTTGAAAATGAAAAACACCTCAAGATTAACTGAATTAGGAGTGACCATGGTGGGAAGTTTGAAAATTCAAACTTCTCATAATTTTGTGTAGAAAATGGGTACAAGCATGAATTTTCATGCCCAAGGATCCCTCAACAAAATAGTGTAGTAGAAAGGAGAAATAAGGCATTACAAGAGGCCGCTAGGACTATGCTTAATGCATATTTACTTCCTAGTTACTTTTGGGCGGAAGCGGTAAATATCGCTTGTTATATCCAAAACTGGGTCTTAATTCATAGGTTTTTAGGAAAAACTCCATTTGAGTTGTGGAATAGGAGAATTCCACAAGTTCACTACTTTAGAGTTTTTGGATGTAAGGTTTACATTTTAAACACTAAGGATGATTTGAGAAAGTTTGAATCTAAGGCGGATGAGGGGATTTTGGTTGGGTATTCATCCACTAGTAGGGGATATAGGGTATATAACAAAAGGACTAAGATAATTAAGGAGTCATCCAATGTGGAGTTCGATGAGTCTACCAACACCTACCCTAGGAAATCTTCTATTGATAAGGATATAGAAGAAAGTCAACCCCTTGCCCAAGAAATTCAAAACCTACATTTGGGGGCAATGATCAAGGGGGAGAGAGAAGTGCACTAGAGGATGAGCATCATGTAGCCAATGAACTCATAACCTCTAGGCCCTTAAGGCATCACCAAGATCACCCCATTGACCAAATAGTGGGTGATGTCACTCAAGGGGTGAGGACTAGGTCTTACTTTAGGGAACAAAGTAGTCAAATTGCCTTGATTTCTCAATTAGAATCGATATCTATTGATGAGGCATTAGGTGATATGGATTGAGTCCTAGCTATGCAAGAGGAGTTGAATCAATTTGAAAGGAGTGAAGTATGAGAGTTAGTTCTTAGGCCCAATCATTGTACCATTGTCACCACTAGATGGGTCTTTAGGAACAAGCTAGATGATCAAGGAAAGATAACAAGAAACAAGGCTAGGTTGGTTGCTAGGGGGTTTAATCAAGTTGAGGGTCTTGACTATGATGAGACATATGCCCCCGTAGTTAGATTAGAATCTATTAGAATCTTATTAGCATATGTCGCTCACATGGGTTTCACACTTCACCAAATGGATGTGAAGTCAGCATTCCTTAATGGGGTCATTAAGGAAAAGGTATATGTAGAGCAACCACCCGGGTTTGAAACCCCAAATTACCCTAGGCATGTCTATAAACTAAGAAAAGCCTTGTATGGATTAAAACAAGCTCTCCGGACTTGGTATGAAAGGCTTTCATCATTCTTAGTATCCAAGGGTTTTAGGAGAGATACAATTGATCCAACTCTATTCCTAAAATCTAAGGATAAGGACATCTTTGTGGCCCAAGTTTATGTAGATGATATTATTTTTGGGTCCATAAATAGTGAATTTCTTCATGAGTTTATTAAATGTATGGAAAATGAATTTGAATGAGTCTTGTGGGAGAGTTGACATTCTTTTTAGGCTTACAATGTAAACAAATAAATGAAGGGACTCATGTGTATCAAACTAAATATGCTAGGGAAATCATTAAGAAATTTGGCCTAGAAAATGCTAAGGTAGCATCTACCCCTATAGGAACAAATGTTAAAATGGATAGTGATCTTGAGGGAAAGATGGTAGATTCAAAACAATATAGGAGCATGATTGGTAGTTTATTGTACCTAACCGCTAGTAGACCCGATATATTATTTGCGGTAGGTATGTGTGCAAGGTACCAATCATGTGCCAAAGAGTCTCATCTAGTGGTAGTCAAGAGAATTTTAAGATATATTAAAGGTACTCTTAATGTTAGGCTTTGATATCCTAGAACTCCTAATGTTGAACTTTTTGGATACACCGATTCGGACTATGCGGGTTGTAAACTAGATAGGAAGAGTACTAGTAGAGGATGCCAATTTATTGGGTCATCTTTAATTAGTTGGAGTAGTAGGAAACAACCATGTGTTGCCCTATCAACAACGGAGGCCGAATATGTGGCAATGGGTGGTTGTGTGTCTCAACTACTTTGGATCATGCATACCTTAGATGATTATGAGTAACATTACTCCAAAGTCAAGGTTTTGTGTGATAATGTAAGTACAATTAACTTGACCAAAAATCCGGTTAACCATTCTAGAACAAAACACATTGAAGTAAAGCATCACTTCATTAGGGATCATGTGGCAAGGGGTGACATAGATTTGCATTATGTTGAGTCAAAGTCAAACCTTGCTGATATATTTACCAAGCCTCTTCCCGAAGCGGAGTTCACATCCTTAAGAAGGGGCCTTGGTATGTGTTTTGTAGAAGTATAGGATGGACCTTGGGGTAATACAATAGGAAGGTGGTACTTGATCCATTAGGATGATACAAATGATTCACTTATGCTTATGGCATTGGGTCATTAGATGTATCAAATTATGAAAATAGATCAACCATGGGGAAAGCAAGTGTTTAATTAATGGACATCTTTCCCAAAGATCATGGTTGGACATTTTAAACATTTGAAAATCATTCTATGTTTTATTTGTATTGCCATAAGTTTGAAACATGTATGATTGCAAAACTAGGTTGGAACATTAATACAAAGTTAGTGTTTTTCAAGAAATTTAAACTTTACTCAAAAAGTCAAGCATGTTTGAATTTTTCATGAATTGATATTTTTCCTTGTTAGAGTATATCATATGAAACATGCTTGCAAATTTTTGTAATTTTTGGAATTTTTTGAAATTTTTGGGGAGTTTCTGAAATTCAGCTTAGAACCCTGTAGTTCAGACTAACAGAGTGGCACGACTGTTTCCAGGAATCTGAGAATTTTCAGAAATCAAGAATTTCCTCATTTGATGCCATGGGTTAGTATTGCTGTGGGCAATCGTTTTGATGGTGTCAAAGGGGGAGAATGGGTGGTTTAAGTTAGGTTTGTAACTTAACTTTGGTTTAATATTGGTTTATGAAAATTGAAAATGGAGAAGGCATAGGTTAAGGGGAAGCTTATCTCTTGTTTTCTTACTATGTCTTGTTGTTTCAATTAATGTTGTTGGCTGGTGTTTTCTCCCTAACTTAAACATATTGCCACACATCAAAAAGGGGGAGATTGTTGGGGCAATCGACCCAAGGATGATCAGGAAGATCATGGTTTTGATGTGTGTGTGTCAATATGTTTAAGGTTAGGGTGTTATCTTGTTATTTGATATGTGTGATTGAGTTTGCAAGACTTGGAGAATCACACATGGAGAACTTATCCGAGGGACGAGAGCCGAGGGAGGAGGACTCCAAGAGCAAGTCAGGAAGTGGACGTCAAAGGGCACACGTGAAGGGTGGCATGGAGGCAAGCCAAGGGAAGGCTTGTGTGCGCATCCGAGGGACGATAGCCGGTGGAAGAGGACTTCAAGGGGCAAGCCAAGGGAGTGTAGCTGAAGGCACACGTGATGGAGGGTCTTCGGAGTAAAAGTGAGTGATTGTATAAGCTGGGCAATCAATTGGGAGAAAGGTCGTCGACTGCCAGCAAGAACAGAAACTCACAGAATGTTTCTGACCCTAGACCAGTCGACTGCTCCAGGAACAGTCGACTGATAACCTCGAAAACTAGTCGTTGGCTAGCAATTAAGGCTAGACCAGTCGACTGCCCCAGGGGTAGTGGGCAGTCGACTGGTATCGGGCTGGACAACTCGTGGAGTTGTACTTTACTCTTATTTAAAGGGTGACTTTTGGGCACGAGGAAGCTACGGTTCTTAAGTGTACCATGATGTTGTTCGTGCAAAAAGTCATCAGTTCTTCCTCTCACTTTCTATTCTATCTTGTAAAGAGGAAGAAGACAACCTTGTAAAGGTTTTCTCCACCTTGAAGTAGGCTTTTCATAGTGGAGAGAGTGCTCGTGCGTGGATCCTTGGATTAGTCACCTTTCGGGGTGGATACCAAGTAAATTCTCTGTGTTAGCATTGGATTTTCTATTTTTCATTATATTGCTTGAATTGTGCTAACCATCTTATAGAGAAAGTTAAGAAAAATTGCTATTCACCCCCCGCCCCCTCTAGCAAGCGCCACGATCTAATATACATGACTCAGAAATAACCCTTAATGGAGTAAGGAAAAATAACATCTATACTATTAATCTACCAACAACACCTAAGTGTCTTTTGACTCAACTTGAAGAAACTATCCTTTGGTATAGGAGACTAGGTCATACCCACACAAAATTAATTTCTAAATTATGTCAAAACGGATTAGTTAAGGGAATTCTAAAAATTAAAAACTTTGAAAATTCAATTTGTAAACCATGTCAACAAGGTAAACAAACAAAATCAACTCACAAATCTACCCAATCAGACTTAACCCAAGCCACACTTGAGCTCCTACACCTAGACCTATTTGATTATCATGGAGTCAAGTCACTAAGCGGGTATCGATACTGCTTAGTAATTATTGATGATTACTCTAGATTTACCTGAGTTAGATTTTTAAAAACTAAAGATGAAACATTTGAATCATTTAACAACTTATGTAAAATGATAGAAAATCAAAAAGATGCCCAAATTTAAAAAAATAAGAAGTGATCAAGGGGGAGAATTTGAAAATTAAAAGTTTAATGATTTATGTAAAATAAATGGCTATATTCATGAATTTTCCTGCCCAAGAACCCCCCAACAAAATGGGATAGTTGAAAGAAAAAAATTGAACCCTTCAAGAAGTAGCTAGGACCATGCTAAATGAATATAGCTTAACCAATCAAATCTGGGCAGAAGTGATAAACACCGCTTGTTATATTCAAAACAGGGTACTGATAAATAAAAGACACAATAAAACCCCTTATGAAATCTACTACCAAAGAATACCCAACCTATATTATCTAAGAGTATTTGGGTGTAATGTACACATACTAAATACAAAAGACTATCTAAGAAAATTTCAATCTAAATCAACCCCAGGAATTTTTGTAGGATACTCAACCACGAGTCGGGCATATAGGGTCTATAACAAAAATACCCTTAGAATTGAAGAAACCTCGAATGTTATATTTGACGAAGACATCATAACAAAACCCAACTCAATTAAGTTAATCAATTCGTCAAAACCAACTACGTCTAATCAAGATCAAGACAAAATTGAACCAACAATTGAACCAATAGTTGAACCAACACTTGAATGAACAGTTGAACAAACAATTGAACCAATAACTGAACCAATTCAAATTGTTGAACTTGTTCCAACCCAAAACCTACCAGCTGGACCTGAGGTTGAACCAAGCTCTAGGCAATCTACGAAACCTAGACTAAATCACCCAACTGACCAAATTATCGGTGATCCATCCTTAGGGGTTGGAACAAGGTCTTCCTATAGGAACCTAAGTCAAGTTGCACTAATTTCTAAGATATAAATAAAGACTATAGAAGAGGTCTTACCTGATCCAGACTAGATCATAGCTATGTAAGAAGAACTAGCACAATTTGAATGAAACCAAGTCTGCGACTTAGTGCCTAAACTAGAAGGTAAGTCTATAATAGACACTAAGTGGGTATTTAGGAATAAGTTGAATGACCAAGGTGAACTATTAAGTAACAAAACCCGCTTAGTAGCTAAAGGATTTAGTCAAGTTGAGGGGTTAGATTATGATGAAACCTATGCTCCTGTAGCTAGACTTGAATCAATTAGGATGCTACTAACCTTTGCAGCCTATAAAGGATTTAAATTATACCAAATGGATGTCAAGTCAGCCATCCTAAATGGTTTTATAAAAGAGGAAGTCTACGTAGGATAACCCCCAGGCTTTGAGGATCTTGACTACCATAATCATGTGTTCAAACTTAGGAATGCCCTTTATGGATTAAAATAAGCACCTAGGGCGTGGTATGAAAGATTATCCACCTATCTAATTTCTAAAGGTTTTAACCAAGGTTAAATTGACTCAACATTATTTGTTAAAACTTTAGAAAAAGATATTTTTATAGCCCAAGTTTACGTAGATGATATAATTTTTGGTTCAACAAACACTAACTTCCTAAAAGACTCTATTAAGATTATGGAATTCGAATTTGAAATGAGTCTAGTAGGTGAATTAAACTTTTTCATAGGTTTACAAATTAAACAAACCAGAGATGGAAACTACATTCATCAATCAAAATACGCAAAAGAATTAATAAAGAAATTTAAAATGGATAATTCAAAGAACTTAAGCATTCCTATGGCCACAAATGCCAAAATAGACAATGATTCTGAAGGTAAGCCCATTGACTTAAAATAGTATAGAAGTATTATAGGTAGTTTGCTTTACCTAACTGCTAGCAAACCTGATATACTTTTTACAGTAGGTATTTGTGTTAGGTACCAAACTTGTGCTAAGGAATCTCACTTAACTGCAGTTAAAAGGATCCTTAGATATATTAAAGGCACAATAAATGTAGGTATTTGGTACCCTAGGATATCCAATTTTGAATTCTTAGGATTTTCGGACTCAGATTATGCAGGGTGTAAATTAGATAGAAAAAGTACGAGTGGAAGCTGACAGTTACTAGGACAAAGTCTAGTTAGCTGTTGCAGTAGAAAGCAACATTGTGTTGCCTTATCCATAACTGAAGCAGAATATATTGCCTTAGGGGAATGTGTAGCCCAACATTTGTGGATGGTATATACCCTTAAGGACATCAACCTAGACTACACACAGACTAAGGTATTTGTTGACAATATAAGTTCAATCAATCTTATCAAAAACCCTATACATCATTCCAGGACTAAGCATATTGAAGTTAGACACCACTTTGTTAGGGATCACATAGCGAGGGGTGAAATAGTACTTACTCATGTAGACTCAAAATCTAACCTAGCCGATATTTTCTCTAAACCACTTCCTGAATCTGAGTTTAGTTCACTAAGAAGGCAGTTAGGAATATACTTGTAATGCCCGCCTTTTTCCCACACCTTATGGTGTGGCGAGGAAGGCGTCGTTACGCTTAACATACATGGACTTAGAGAACATCTTAATGCAGCGGAATAAATTTTTTTTTTCTACACATACTTTTAATCATGCAGCTAACTCGTGAAACATTTATACATGTCTAAACTTGTCATTCATGAATCTAGTGTCATTGAACATAGCATATTATCAACATGCATGGCATCATGATATAATCATTCCATAGCCTATTCATAGTCATCATAAGTAGCACGTAACTTATCCGTAAACATCATAAGTCTTATGTCATTCATTAGGCATACCCATCATAAACATAGCATAAAATCTAAGAAAGCATTTCAAAACCCAAGACATGCGATACGTGTAAATATAAGAATTCTTTGCCATGTCACTGCCACACACACACATGCTGTAACGACCCGGAAAATTCTCTTAATATTTTCCTAAAATATTGAGCATGTCTAGATAATTTTCCGAGGGGCCTAGAAATATTAATATAAAATTTGGCCTAGAAATCCATATTTTCTCATGTAAATTGAGAAAACTAAGTACTAATGGGCCTTATATGGGCTTTTTAGTACCATAATTATTGGAGAATTTTAGGTAGAAATTAATATAAATATAAAGGGGTTTTAATGAGAAATATTAACATAATTATGGGGGAATTTTTAGAGGATTTTCAGAATTTTGGGAAAAGTCATAGGAAAATAAAAGGAAAATAAAATAAAAATAAGGTGCATGAACCAAGGATTGAACCTTGGACCTCTTATACAACCATGCATGCTCTAACCAACTCACCTAGTAAGGGAATGTTATGAGGAAATGAAGTGGATATTGGTTAAGGCTTAGAAGAAGATGAATGGTCATGGAGAGACTCTTCATTTACCTCCTTAATGGGTTATAAAGAGGAGGGTTTGGGAGTTACCTTCTTCCTTCCATCAATTGCATTTCCTCTCCTCCTCCTTCCTCATCCTAGCCGAAACCTCAAGGAGAGGTTCTCCCTTGGAAAAGCTCCACAAGAAGGTCTCATCACCAAGATCTAAGGGTTTTCCAAGGATACAAAGGCAAGGGGGTTCAAGTGTCCAAAGGATTTGCAATCTTCTCTTTTAAGGTTTAAAAATCAAGATCAACCAAGGTAAGACTCCCTCACCTGTGGTATAATAGTTCCTTATGTTTTTAGCATGATATATTGGTTGGTTTTTGAGATTTGATGTTGAAAGAAAGAAAACCAAGAACCCTAGTCCTATGGGTTTCGGCCACTAGGATTTTAGGGTCCATGATGATCCTAAAATTCTTCCTAATGTTGTCTAATGTACTCTCATGATGTTTAGAGATTAAATATAATTTTTGAGAATTTTTGGGGTACCCTAGGATCCCATAAAGTTTCGGCCAACTTCAAGAACCCTTGGGTAGGGTTGGGTCTAAAACTTCAAGTATGTGTTTTATGTATTATCATGATATAAGGGAGATGGAGGATGATTATGTGAATTTTCACATGGCCTAGAGACCCTATGAGTTTCGGCCAAGATGTGCTAATAGGGTAAAAGTTAGGACTTATTTCAAGTAAGGGCCCCCAATGGCCCTATGGTAAGTTATGGTTGATGTTTAATGATTGATGGGGGATTTTAATGGAATTTTTCCATGCCCCCATGGCCTTACATGTTTCGGCCAGCCCTAGAAAGGAGGGCTAAAGGTTAGGGTTAACCCTAATCATGAGTCCCAATGGCTTCCTATGGACTCATAGATGATGTATGGTTGTTCCTTTACCTTATGCTATCTTACATGTTTATGGAATTGATGGAACTCCTCCCTATAGGTTTCGGCCCATCATGTATCTAGGGTTTGGGGTGGAGTTAGGGTTCAAAGAATAATGGTTTGTGTTTATCATGAAGTGTATAACATATATATAGGTCCAAGCATGTGGTAGAAATCATGTTACCTATAACCCTAACCTCAAGCACCATGTTT
>JAGFNQ010003264.1:79944-102638 GCA_024364735.1 Boesenbergia rotunda
TGGGTAGAACTTCACCTAGGTAAATTGAAAGTTGAGAGAAGACATAGGTCAAGGGGGAGGTTACCTCTTGTTTGCCTTAACTTTCATTGGAAATTTTTGGGTTTTGTGTCAAACATGGGAATGGTGATAGATGCATTATGGAATGTATTTTTCCCAAGTAGCTATGGGTACCACAAACTTCTTCACAAAATTTGGAAAATTTTGGAGATTTGTGGAATTTCTGGCGTATTTCTGAAAATGGCCAAAAAAGTTGATTTTCAGAGTATCAGTCGACTGCCCTGGGGGGCAGTCGACTGGTCAGGGCTGATTTTTGTATCAGCAGCTGGGTATATGCCCAAATGATGCAAAACAAGTGTATGGGGGGCTAGTACATATTGTTTATGGTCATTAGGGATTAAAAGAACCAATGATTAGGATATTGTTGGGTTCTTTTTGAAGTTAGTCAAAGGGGGAGAAGTGTTGGGTTTAATTTGGGAAACCAAACACACCTTTGCGGGAAACCCTAGGTCTAGGGGAGCTGAGATAAAGGGGGAGCATGGTTGATAAAGGGGGAGCATGGTTGCTCCATTCTTGGCGTAAGGGGAACCTTGGAGGGGTTTTTAAAAAGCCTTTGTAAGTCTAGTGTAGGGGGAGCTTTTGAGAAGCTTTAAAAAGTCCGTTTTGGTGAAAAGTCCTAACTTGGGAAGTTAGGTGTGTGAAAAATCCTAACCTGGAGGGTTAAGTGTGAAAGGTCCTAACCTGGAGGCTTAGGTGTGAAAAGTCCTAACTTGGAGGGTTAGGTGTGGAAAATTCCTAACTTGGAGGGTTAGGTGTGGGATGTCTTGGGATAGGATCCATGCATTGCATATGCATTGGCGGTGTAAGTCCAAGAGGGAGTCTTGGAAGTGTAAGTCCAGTTATTTGTTTAGCATTGTTTTTGCTATATATTACTATTTGTTTTCCCTAGCTTAAACGTATTGCCAAACATCAAAAAGGGGGAGATTGTTGAGGCAATCTGTGGTCCGGAGTGACCAAGTGTTTTGATGTTTGGGCAAATGGTTTAAGTTAGATTTTCCCTTGTGTACTAATATATGTATGAGAGTGTGCAGGTTGTACAGGATTACACATATTAACTTGGCTGGATGCCCTCGGTATGATGAAGGGTGGCATGGAGACAAGATGGAGACTTGTGTGCACCCGAGGGACTTTGGAGAGTAGGGATGATGAGCTGAGGGGTGCGGACTTCGAGGCATGCGTAAAGGATGGCATGGAGGTAAGTTGGAGGCTTGCGTGCATCCGAGGGACGGGAGCCGAAGTTGAAGAGGGCGCGAAGGCAATAGTCGAGGCTGCTGGTGAGGAGTCAGTCGAGTCGTGAGGGTACGAGTGCTGTGTGATTGTACTAGGGAAATCCTAGGGTTTGAGTGCTGAGAAAAGTGTACTCGGGAAGAGAAACCCTAGGTGTGTGAGTGGGGCAGTTGACTGCTATTGGGGCAGTCGACTGATGAAACTCACAGAAAGGTTTTGGCTGGGGACGAGTCGACTGCCCTGGGAGTAGCCGACTGGTAGCGGCTGTGAGTTGGCTGAAAATTTGAATGTTGGGGTTGTAGCGGTCGATTTTCAGTGGCACCAGTCGACTGCCCTGGGAGCAGTCGACTGGTGGCGAGGGTTTCAGCCCGAGTTCTATTTAAAGAGGACTTCGTGGTGGCTGAGACTCTTGACGAAACAAGCTTGGTTAAGGCTTGTTAATAGTCTCTAGAGTCCATATCGTGTGCTTGGTGGTGTGGCGAGGTTTCTCCACCCATAAGGAGCGACGAGGGCTAGCCGGTGGTTATCCGGGGAGTGATCCACCGACGGATTCTTGGATTAGTCACCCTTCGGGGTGGATACCATGTAAATCGGTTTGTTAGCAGTGCTTTCTTTGTTGTTAGTCTTATTATTTTGTATTTCCGCTGTGCAACTAACAACGTAGGAAGAAGAAGATCCGAAAATTCGCTATTCACCCCCTCTAGCATACGGAATCGATCCATCAACAGAAAGTTATCTGATCGTTCAGTGCGACCGATCATAACTGGCCTGGACCGATCAGGATGGATCCTGATCGGTCAGGCAGTTGGCTGATCGGTCAGCTTAACCGATTAGACACTTCCCTAATCGGTCAGTGAGACCGATCAGAGGGTTTTTGCTAAAATCCCAGTAAGTTTAGGGATCGGTCTGGTGACTGATCCCTTGGTCTCTGATCGGTCAGTGAGAACGATCAGAACATCACTGGATCAATCAGAATAGAGTCTGATTGGTCAGGAGGTTGTTTGATCGGTCAAGGTGATCGATCAACACCTCTGAACTTTAATTCAAATTGTTGTCAGCACAGTTCTAATTTCTGATTCGCTTCTGATTTGTTTCGCTAATGAATCTGTAAGTGTGTAGATAACACAGAGCTTTGAAAGTCAAATGAAGGAGCAAGAAGATGGGTCCAGGGTGACTTTTACTGGTGTTATTTTGTTTGATACACACTTGCAGGTTTCAACGACACCTGACCTGAAGCTGCAGCTGAAGAGGATAGCTGAAGAGGAAATATGCTGCGAGCTTAGAAGGGGTTAGTGGGTGACGACGCCTGTATATGTGCAGTGGGTGACGATGCCTGTAGGTGTGCAGGAGAGAAGCTTAAGAAGAAGAAGTTGGCGAAGAAGAGAAGAACAAGGAAAACAGTGATCGGTGATCTGGGAAGGGTCTTGCGGTTGTTGGTGTTCTCTGTGACTTGCTTCTTGCTTGAGCTTTCTGCTTACTACTGTTGTTTGTGCTTACAACTTCTTTCTCTAGTCTCCTATGCTTCATTTGATATATTTCTGAGACGTTTGTGGAGAGGTTACTCCATCGAGAAGGAGGAAGTTTTTAGCCAGATTCACTCCGGGGCCTGATCTGCCGACGATCAAGGGATCACTGATAGGTATCATTTTGTTGATCATTTTAGATTCTAAAATCCATGTTTGACTCATATTTTACATGCTTAACCCTGAATTTACCCTCGGTTCTATAGATTAGTTTTATTTTGGGCTTTATTGCAAATCTTTATACATTTGAAAGATTTTGGAACTTAATTGTGAATCTATGTTTGTAGGCTTTGAAGGATCATGGACCGAGGTCAAGATTGGTCAGGATCAGGCTCAGATCAAGGCGATCAAGTTCTGGAGAACTATGAGTCGTCCATTCAGAAGATAAGCAGATCTGGATCATCCAGGGCAAATCAGATGAATCCAAGCTGGGGTTAAGGCTGATCAAGCACTCAGGTCAAGATCTGAAATTTTCATCGGATCAAGCTCAGTAGGATCTAGACCGTCCATTCAAAAAGCAGGTAGATCTGAGCCATCCGTTGCAAATCAGGTAGATCTGAGCCACTGAGAGGCAGATCCTGACCCATGATTGAGATCTGTAGAGTTTGGGTTCGATCGGAGAAGATTCGACCGTTGGATTCATCCAAAACAATCTCAGCCGTTGGTTTCAAAGTATTTAAATCAAAAATTTCCCCAGGTCTCAGCGTTGCGTCTTCGCCGCAGCGTCTTCGCCACAGCGTCTTCTTCGTCTTCGATTGTTTTCATGTTCTTCTTCAAGTTTTCTTCTTTTAAGGGCGCGACCACTCGATTTCTTCATTGGATCAGGTTCTAGATCATCGGAATGAACTCTCCGTGAAGATTCCAACTCCAATTTGCCCAAGAAACAGAGCTGAGTGAGGTTTCCTTAGTTCTGCCATTTGCTGTCTTCGATTTCAGTTGTGCACCACTTTCTTCCATCTGAGCTATCTGGAGGGGTTCCCTAGAGTGCTCTGATCATCCCCAAATCACCATCGCACTCGGACACAACTGAATCAAGGAGATCGAATGGGTTTTCAGATTTGAGCAGAGGTTGAGTTGGATTGATTCGCAGAGATAGATTTTCAGTGATTTGTGGAGCTTACGGATTCGAGGCTCACTCTTGTGTGACGGCAAGAAGAATTTGAGCTAAGGAAGTGATCGAGGCTTAGTTTACTTAGTGAATTTTCAATTTATTAGCTGTAATTTTGATTTCTGCAAGTTGTTCAGTTCTGAATTTTGTATCAGCTGCTTTAGTTTTCTTTTCCAAATCGATTCTGTCTCAATTAGGTTTCAATCCTTCAAGTTAAGTAGCTAGGGAGCTTGTTTAGTGAACAAATCTTCTCAAATTCAGTTTAGTTCATGATTCAATGCTTGCGTTCCAGTTTTGTTGCTGCGTATCAGCCTTTTCATTCTGCGTATCAGTCCTTTAGTTCCTGCATTTTATATCAGTTAGTCTAGTTTATTTCTGAATCATTTCTGATACTAGTTTGGTACAATCGATCTCAGTTTGCTTTGTGAGTTCTTGAATTTAATTGTTCCCTGATTTTAGTCTTCAGTTTCTGCACACCATTTGTTTCTGAATTTAGTGTTCTCCTGCGTATCAATTTTGTTCTCTTCCAGTTCCTGAATTCATGTCAAGTGAATTTTAGTTCTTAGGAATCTTATGTGAACATTAGCTTGGAGCAATCGATTTTTAGTTGCTTTGTTTGGTTTAGCATTCAATTCGGTTTCTGAAATATCGCATTTCATTCCTGCATTTCTGCACACAATTTCTGCCTTCTTGCATTTCATCTCTGCCCTTGATTTGTTTTGATTGATCAGTAATTGCTTCCGAATTCCTTTAGTCCTGCGTATTAAATTCTGAATTGCCAGTTAGAGTTTTGGGCACTTAGCATTAGTTCCTTTGGCACATAAGTTTCCTTCTCTGAGTATCAAGATCGTTTCAATTTTGCTCTTTGTATCAAGTGCAGTTTAGGCATTGTTTGGAATCAAGTTAAAGGCAATTTCTGAATGTGCTATTGTTTTTGAAATTGATTGTTTTCGTCTAGATCGTTTCTGAACATTCAAGTTTCAATTCTGCATATCAGTTTTTAGTAGCTTGCATTTTGTATAAAGTGGAGTCTCACATCGACTTTGTATAAGTTCGTTTATAGATTGCTTATCATTTGGTTGTTTTAAGTCTTAGTTTCTGAAATTAAACACGACCTTTAGTGTGATAATTGCATTTGCTATTAGTTTCATTCTCTAAATATGAAATCCACCTTGGTTTGATTGAGTTCATAATTGGTTGAGTCTTTCATTGCATTTACCTAGCTTAAGTTCGCTTAATTAAGTTTCCTTCTTTCTATTGTGTTTTCATTTTTCATTGCAACCCAAACCCAAATCTTATCTGAAACCCAAAAAATTCGACGACACATAAACTCGAGCTCGAATCAAACAACCTTAACTAGCCCTAGGCAAAATACGACCTGTGGCCCCTTTACTACGTTTTCATCTTTGCTAGCAAAAAGGGTTTCCAGCTTTACACATATCTAAATTTTGAGACCCACATTCGTGACACCTAGTTCGGGCTCATCAATCACCCACCTCACGGGCACACCAAAGAGTAAGGGCAAGTTATCCCTGAACCTTGTAAACACTTGTGTTAGTTTTTGTTTGTGTTTCTTTCTGTTTTGTTTTCCGCTGCTAACCTGATCGTAGGAAGAAAGAAGCGAGTTTTGGTGGGTGGCTATTCACACCCCCCTCTCTAGCCATCCCAAGATCCTAACAAGTGGTATCAGAGCCCGCCGGATTAACACCCTAAGAGCAAGAAGATGACTTTGAGAGGAGATGGTTTCAACACCAACCGTCCACCTTTCTTTGATGGAGCAGATTTCCGGTACTGGAGAAGCCGAATGGAGTATTATTTGAAAACTGACATTGGCATGTGGTTCTCAGTCAAGGAGGGATTCACTCCTCCAAAGGATATTGAGGGCAAGGAGCTTGAGTCTTTCAGATGGTCAGCAGAACAAACAAGAAAAGGAGAGGCAGATGCCAAGGCACTGGTCACTCTGCAGTGTGGGATGACCAAGGAGCAACTCATTAAGGTTGGCCCCTTCTCAAGTGCCAAAGATCTGTGGAACAAGCTCATAGAGCTACATGAAGGCACTCGAGACTCCCGGATAGCAAAGAAGGATCTCTTTCTCAACTAACTCCAGAACCTATCAATGAAAGAAAGTGAAACCGTGAGCGAGCTTCATGGTCGGTTCAAAGAGATCCTTAATGGCTTGCACTTGATCGATGAGAAGGTCGAGAACTGTGACCTCGTAAGGTATGTACTCAAGTCCTTTCCTAGGAATGCCTTGTGGTCATCCATGGTGGATGCCTACAAGGTATCCAAGGACCTTTCCATTGTAAAATTAGATGATTTCTTTTGTGAAATGGAGCTACATGAGCTTGCTAACAAAGGCCCAAAAGAGAAGGGTATTGCTCTTGTTGCAGGGGACAAAGGAAAGAAGAAAAAGGAAAAGAAGAAGGAGAAGGATGTCTCCTCTTCTTCATCTGAATCTAATGAGGATGGGAGCGATTCTTCATCAACCAAAATGGCTAACTTTGTGAGAAGAATGATGAGGAAGAGTCGACGCTACAAGGGGAAAGGTAAAACAAGTGAAAATAGTATTGATAAAACTAATATCACTTGTTATGAATGTAGCAAAAAGGGGCACTATAGAAGTGAGTGTCTAAAACTCAAGAAGAAGGAGGAGAAGGCAAAGAAGAAGAAGGCATTAAAGGCCACATGGGATGAGTCCTCATCTAGCTCATCCGAGGAGGAGAAGGAGGAGAAGAGCACCCGCCACGTGGCTCTTATAGCATTAGAAGATTCAAACATAGAGAGTGGTGATGAGTCAAGTGATCCGTCAACCACGACTTCATCATCTTCGGATGATGAAGAGGTAATCTCTCTTGGACAAGGTAAAATCTTTAAAGTTAGAAGTAGAATAATTGAAAATATCTAAGGATGATGAAATAGATGATTTGCATGTTGAGGTCCTTAAGGATGAGAACAAGGCCTTAAAGAGTGAAGTTGAAAAACTCAAGAATCTTTTTGGAAAATTTTCAACTAGCTCTAAGACCTTGGATATGATCCTCAATGCCCAAAGAGCGGTCTACAACAAGGCCGGTATAGGGTACCAACCTAAGGAATCTAGTTTTGTATCATTGATGTCTAGAACCCAATTTAAATCATCAAATATTTCTAGGGTTGAAGGACTTAGGAAGAAAATGACCAAGGCATGAGTGCCAAAGACTTGCATTGTAGGTGCATTAGGTCCCAAGGTTTGAGTACCTAAATCATCTATCTTTCGTGTTGTGTAGGCATTGGTTGAGGGGGAGCATCTATCAATATGGTTTGTTGATAGTGGGTGTCCATGTTGGGTTCTCCCGGCACCAAAACACAAAACACAGCGGAAACAAGAACCCTCGAGTGATCCATGCGAAAGAAAAATCGTACGAAGTTCATCTATCTAATAGATCTATCTACAGTGTATACCTTTGGAGCGTGCCCTTTGCTTATCCCACTCGTCCAAGATGCGCCGGATCTCTTGTACGTTCAAGTGTCCGTGCCTCTATTCGTATCCACACGGACACAATCTCTCAACTTCAGGAAGAACTACCTTAGTTGTGCTAGCAACTTGAGGTAGTTCACAAGATCACCAAGAACCCCAAAGGGGTTTCGGCCAAGAGGGAGAAGAGGAAGAAGAGAGGAAGGGAAGAAAGAAAAACACACTTACTTCATTCAAATATGACTAGACTCTCTTTTATATTTATCCCATGAATATGAAGAGTCTTTTGTCTCTTTGACTTCCCTTCATTAAAGCCAATAAAGAGCACATCTTTTCATGTGACTCTTCACCTCCTCTTCATCCAATGAAGAGAAACTTTTCTCTTTCCTTCATTAAACACTTTAATGAATTTTTATGCAATTCCAACCGGGCCTCTCGGGCTTCCGACCAGGTGTCCCGACCAAGTCTCCCGAGCAAGTCCTTGAGCTCCCGACTAAGTCTGCCGAGTGTCGAGCTCCCGGCCCAGTCTACCGAGCTCCCAGCCCAGTCTGTCGGGTGCCGAGCTCCCAGCTCAATCTATCGAGTGCCGAGCTCCCGACCCAGACTGCCGAGCTCCCAGCCCAGTCTGCTGAGTGCCGAGCTCTTGACCTAGTATGCCGAGCTCCCAGCTCAGTCTGCTGAGTGCCGAGCTCCTGACCCGCGCTCCCGAGTTCCCAACTTGAGCTCCCGAACTGACCTCCCGAGTTCCTAACTCGGGCTCAAATCTCCCGAGTTCCCAACTCGGGCTCAGATCTCCCGAGTTCCCAACTCGGGCTCCCGAAGCATCATGTCCTTAGTGTGACCCAATAAGTTCTCGTGACGTTGGCAATGCGCCTAAACGCTTTAGACACATAAGCAATGAGCGGCATCTAGCAATGCATCATTGCTACCCAAGTAACAAGAAAAGTCGAGATCCGACTAAACCACCGTGACTATGATAATGTATGACCTTGTCCTTCTATCCTTGATATCTAGATTAACCAATGAGGAATAGACCATGTCATCCTCGATCAATCTTTGTGTTTCTTGATCCCCGAGTAGACTCACTCAAACAAATGAGCTCAATATCTCATACTGACTCATTTGAGCATGACCATGCATTTCAGTAGTCTTACTCGATCAAGGGGCCCACAGATATCACTCCCGTCATATCGGAGGGATAGATCCCATCTACATCACTCACATCCCTCCGCATAATTCATTACATACCCAGTGATCGCCTTTATAGTCCACCCTGTTACGGGTGACGTTTGACGATACCAAAGTACATAACTCCTTATGTAGGGAACCATAGTGACTTCAGGTCTAAGGACTATTCATACTAATAGTCACATGAGAAAGTTTATGACACTCATATGACAATCTATGAAACTTTCTCATGGTGGGTCAATTCAGTACACATTCTCTAATGTATACCCATGTGTCAACTTGATATCACATATCCATGACTTGTGAGCTCATGTCATCAGTTGACCTACATGCTAGTCTCCATGCATTAATATTGTCCTTGAATATTAATACTTGACTAGGAATGGTTTAGAGTAGTGTTCTCTACATCATCTCACTATCGATTCAACCAATCGATATAATGTAGATACGAACCTACTACCCAAGGATATTATTATACTTAGTTATTTGACACAAACACAAAGTAAGTATAATAACCAAACATGTCTTTATTAATGATAGAATATGATACAAAATGTCCCTAGTCAATCATCATATAATTGGCTCTAGGGCTCCTACTAACACTCCAAACACATGACCGGAGATAAATCATTATTCACTACCCTACAAAGAAAAAGTAGAGGTAATGCTTCATTTGGTAACAATGGTAGTCTCAAGGTTGTAGGAATAGGTGACATTCAAATGTCCGAATGTCTTAGGATCAAGAATGTCCTTCTAGTCAAGGGGATGACCTTCAATCTCCTGAGTGTCAGTCAATTGTGTGATGTGGGATACACAATTGAATTTCACCCAAGTCAGTGTCTAGTTAGACACAATGACACACATGACACAGTATTAGTAGGCATAAGAGTAGACAACATTTATCAAGTCTCTTTTAAAAGTGCTACTAATGCCTTTGTTAAGTGTTTCATGTCAAAAGAAGAAGAATCATGGCTTTGGCACCGAATGTTGGCTCACGTGAACATGAAGAACATCTAGAAATTGGCCAACAAGGGACTTATACGAGGCTTACTGAGCATCAAGTACAAAAAAGAAAAATTATGTGATGCATGTCAAATGGGTAAGCAAACAAAAGCGTCTCATAAAGGTAAAGGCGCTGTAAGTAATTCTACTGCTTTAGATTTATTACATATGGACTTGTTTGATTGCAGTACCATAGTTTCATTGAATGATAGTAGATATTGTTTTATGATTGTTGACGATTATACTAGATATACATGGACCTATTTTCTAAAACATAAGGACCAAACCTTAGACATTTTTATTTCTTTTTGTATAAGAACTGAAAATGAAAAATCTACAGCAATCAAAACCATTAGGAGTGACCATGAAGGTGAATTTCAAAACCATAGGTTTTTAGAATTTTGTCAAGAGAAAGGATATAGACATGAGTTCTCTACTCCTAGAACACCACAGCAAAATGGTATTGTAGAGAGGAAGAACCGAGTCCTACAAGAGGCTGCACGAAGCATGCTTAATGAGTACTCTTTACCAAGCTACTTATGGGCTGAAGCTGTAAACATAGCTTGCTATGTGCAAAATTGAGTCCTTATCCATAGGTTTTTAGGAAAGGCTCCACATGAACTTTGGTTTGGAAGACCACCTACAGTTAGACATTCCGGGTGTTTGAGTGTAAGGTGTTCATTCTAAACACCATGGATCATCTTGGAAAGTTCACAGCAAAAGTTGATGAAGGGATACTTGTCGGGTATTCCCTTGTCAGTAAGGCTCACCGAGTCTACAACAAGAAGTCTAAGTTAGTTGAAGAATCTTCTGATGTTGTATTTGAGGAGATCCCAAAAGTGATTGATCATTCAGGAGATGTTGAAGGAGTTCAATTCAAACTTAGGAGATTAGGATTGGATGAAAGTCCAAGGATTGGAGATGTTGCGGATGAGTCTGATGATGGTGAGCCTAGACTACATGGAGCTCAGCCTGACCCTGAGTCTGAGTCTGTGTCTAGTGAAACCATCCAAGAAGCACCTCCAACACCAAGGCAAACTAGGTTAGCCTCTAGTCATCCCCATGATCAAATTGTTGGAGATATCCATAATGGGGTTAGAACTAGATCATTCTTTAGGAATGAGGCTAATGAGGTCGCCTTGATTTCTGAAATTGAACCTAGTGTTGGATCGATTCCGTATGGTAGAGGGGGGTGAATAACGAATTCTCGGTTCTTTTACCTACGTTGTTAGCTGCGCAAGCGGAATATATAATAAAAATGAAACTAACAACAAAGAACAATGCTAACAAACTGATTTTACTTGGTATCCAACACGGACGGGTGACTAATCCAAGAATCCGTCGGTGGATCACTCCCCGGATAACCTCCGACTAGCCCTTGTCGCTCCTTGTGTTAGTGATATGAGAAAAGTGTCCTAAGACAATCGCCTTATGATTGTAATCATTTATATTAATAAATGAATATTCACTATTTGAGTATACATGTTTATGTATTTGATTGAGATCTTAAACTCATTTACTGAATGTCCGCAATACAATTCACAGTATGAGAGAATTTGTGATGAATTCACAACTAGTGATTATCTCTACATGTGCAATTGTGAAGTATTGAAATTGTCCCTAGTCGATGAATTGATAAATACAGACACTATCAATTCTGTTGAGACTAGCATGGGTTATTCTCTAATCAGCTGATTCTCACTGGCAGGTGACATTGGGATGTTCGGATATAAACATGCTAGTTAAGGGAACTAGTTCATTGGAGTGACTGGCTGTAAAACTTCATATGATAGTCTATATATAGATATGTCAATGAAGTTCTTACTGTAGCTTAAGTGCGATGTTCCTTTGACTTGCGGTGTTCAAGTCATCTTGGTCATGGAGACTTATACTTTGACATTTTAAGCAAGCATCTCCAAGGAGGTGTGGACCCAAGATGATTGGGTATAAGCCTAAGTGCCCGAAGATGTTTGAACAACCTACAAAGGATTCACCACTCCTTGCGAGGAGATGTATACCCAAGGCTTATTGTCGGATTGTTACTCGAAGCCTCTGGCCAGAGCATGACATGTTCAGACTATGAATCTCTTAAATACATGAGAGTAATTAGAATACGTAGGACGAGAAAACGTTACTTGGGCTAAGTGTGACGTAGTCAGCCTAGTAGGGACTGACACACATAGACCATGTCCTGAACCAAGTGGGTATAAGATGGTGAAGGGAATGGGGCACGGTTCATTATAGCTGCTGAAGGGTTTCAGAATAGTTTCTGAGGTCAACCGTTAATCTTTCGATTAATTGGGGATCATGATGTACTGCTAGGTGCCACTCATGATCGTTCTATAATTGGTTAATTATAGACGACCAACATAAATCGAAAGCCTATTTAGTCACACGCACTACGAGTAATCCGAGGGATTTAAAACGAGTTAAAAATTAGATTTTCCAATCAAGAGAGATTAGGTTTGGTTGAGCCAAACGATAAGTCGAATCTGAATTTATCAGAGACGCATCAGAAGCGTAAAATGGCTAAGTCTTTTGAAGACTTAATAGATGAATTAAATGAGTTTAATTCATTGGGGCGTGGCTTGGATGGACCGACCAAAGAGGGTCTCCATCCACTTTGCTTGGCCGGCCACAACAAAGGGAGAGAACCAAGTTTTTGGTTCAATTTATAAAATAAACCAATTGTATGGTTTGTTTTATAAAATTATGGATGATATAAATTTTTATATAATAAACCAAGGTTTGACTTATTTTTCATGGAAATTAAAATGAACCATGGATTGGTTTATTTTATTTTATAAAATCAATCAAGGATTGATTTACCATGATAAGAAAATTTATTCCATAAGAAAAAAGGAGACTTGGTCGGATTTTTTATCATGAATTAAAAAATGATAAAACTTGGCATGATGGAATAAGTGTTGGGACCGGGTGCATGTTGACATGGATACGGGTTCGTAATTTTAAAATTTAATTATGTGCAGCGGAAGGTTTAACATAAACAATTTCTCAAATTATTTTAACCACGTATCTAGCATGCAACCTTATGTTGTGGAGACATGATCATACATTTAAAATTTTGCAGAAAGTAAACTAATTTACTTAATACCTCGCGTAACTCGAAGAAAGGGACGAGATCTAACCATAGCGTCCCTTGGAAGCTCCGCCTCTATTCGCGTCCACGCCGAGTTTTCTTCGGGATGACTTCGCAAAGCCACGAGTTTCGTGCCGACAAGAACTACTAGATTCTCCAAAGGCACAACAAGAATACCAAGAGAGAGATGGAAAGACTAACCACTAAACGAAGAACAGAATCAAGATTCCGGGAGGAAGGAAGGAGTCGCGCCCGCTTCTTCTTCTTCTTCGGCCTCTTCTTGGTGGTGGAAGCTCACGACAAAGAGGGAGGGCTCTAGGGCCGGCGGCACTAGAAGAGGGAGAGAGAGAGAAGGAGAGGGAGAGAGGCTAGGCAAGAATCCTTGATCTCTTGGATTAATTTCCAAGCCTTGCCTTGGTACCTTTATATAGTAGCCTCTTAATCGCCAAGTCTCCTCTTAACGGAATACATTTTTCATAAGAAATTTATCTTATAAATTTTTCTATGAATTATTCCGTTATGCTAAGTTTTTATTATAACTTAATTTATAATAAAAACAACCATAGTCTCCCCTTTTATTATGGAAAGAAATTTCTTTATATAATTTCTTTATCATGGTAAATCAATCCATTATTGATTTTATAAAATAAAATAAACCAATCCAAGGTTTATTTTAATTTCCATGAAAAATAAATCTCTTTATATAAATTTCTTTATATAAATTTCTTTATATAAATTTCTTTATACAAATTTCTTTATCTATAATTTTATAAGACAAACCACGCGCGGTTTATTTTATAAATTTGAACCAAACAATTTGGTTCTTCCCTCTTATTGTGGCCGACCAAACAAAGAGGGTGGGGACCCTCTTTGGCCGGCCAAACCCAAGCCGCGATCTCATGAATTAAACACATTTAATTCGTTCAATAAGTCTTCAAAAGACTTAGCCATTTTATGCTTCCGATGCGTCTCTGAAAAATTCAGATTCGACTTATCTCTCTTGATCGAAAAATCCAATTTTCAACTCGTTTTAAATCCTTCGGATTACTCGTAGTGCGTGTGACTAAATAGGCTTTCGATTTATGTTGGTCGTCTATAATTAACCAATTATAGATCGATCATGAGTGGCACCTAGTAGTACATCATGATCCCCAATTAATCGAAAGATCAACGGTTGACCTCAGAAACTATTCTGAAACCCTTCAGCAGCTTTAATGAATCATGCCTCATTCCCTTCACCATCTTATACCCACTTGGTTCAGGACACGGTCTATGTGTGTCAGTCCCCACTAGGCTGACTACGTCACACCTAGCCCAAGTAATGTCTTTCTCGTCCAACGGATTCTAATTACTCTCATGTTTCTGAGAGATTCATACTCGGAACATGTGATGCTCTGGCCAGAGGCTTCGAGTAACAATCCGACGATAAGCCTTGGGTATACGTCTCCTCGCAAGGAGTGGTGAATCCTTTATTGGCTGTTCAAACATCTTCGGGCATTTCGGCTTATACCCAATCATCCTGGGTCCACACCTCCTTGGAGATGCTTGCTTAAGATGTCAAAGTATAAGTCTTCATGACCAAGATGACTTGAACACCGCAAGTCAAAGGAACATCGCACTTAAGCTGCAGTAAGAACTTCATTGACATATCTATATGTAGATTACCATATGAAGTTTTACAGCTAGTCACTCCAATGAACTAGTTCCCTTAACTAGCATTCATGTTTATCTCCGGACATCCCAATGTCACCAGCCAGTGAGAATCAGCTGATTAGAGAATAACCCATGCTAGTCTCAACAGAATTGATAGTGTCCGTATTTATCAATTCATCGACTAGGGACAATTTCAATACTTCACAATTGCACATGTAGAGATAATCACTAGTTGTGAATTCATCACAAATTCTCTCATGCTGTGAATTGTATTGCGGACATTCAGTAAATGAGTTTAAGATCTTAATCAAATACACGAATATGTATACTCAAATAGTGAACATTCATTTATTAAAGTAAATGATTACAATCATAAGGCGATTGCCTTAGGACACTTCTCTCATATTACTAACAATAAGTCATAAAAAATTTATTCCATAAGAAAAAGAGACTTGGCGGTTGAGAGACCACTATATAAAGGACCCAAGGCAAGGCTTGGAAATTAATCGAAGTATTCTTGCCTGGGCTCTCTCCCTCTCCTCCCTTCTTTCTCTTGGCCGGCCACAAGGCTCTTCTCCCGTCTTCTTGCCGTGAGCACAAGGAGAAGCACCGAGACGACAAAGTTCTTCCGTTGGGACGATCTTCCTCTCCGGCCATTATCACCTTGGGATTGGGCACAAGTCATCTTTCTCCTTCTCGGCGGAATTGTGATTCCGGCCAACCTTGGTAGTGAGTTTTTCCGATGTGATTACTTCTCTCTTGGTTTTCTTGTCGCGTTCTCAGAGAATCTAGTAGTTCTCGAGAACACGAAATTCGTGGCTTTACGAAGTCATCCCGAAGATACTCGGCGTGGACGCGAATAGAGGCGGAGCTTCCGAGGGACGCTTACGGTTGGATCTCGTCCCTTCCTTCGAGTTACGCGAGGTAATACGTAAATTAGTTTACGTTACTGTAAAATTTTAAATATATAATCATGTCTACACAAGATAAAGTTGCATGCTTAGATGTGTGGTTAAATAATTTGAGATATTATTTATGCTAAACCTTCCACTGCACGTAATTAATTTTAAAATCACAAACCCGCATCCATGTCAACATGCACCCGGTCCCAACAGTGGTATCAGAGCCGGTTAGTGTTCGACATAATCATATAATTGTTTTGCGGAAAACTTTGTCGTGATCTCAATTTTGGAAAAATTTCCAATTATGGAAACTTTCCAATTATGGTAAATTTCCGATTTAGGAATTTCTAGGTTTGGAAATCCTCATGAAATTTCGCAAACTTTTGAAATACCTCTGTTTCTGAAATTTTATGATAATTGTGAAAACTTTCCATTTTTGGAAACTTTTCAATTTTGGAAATTTCTTATTTTGGAAATTTTCCAATTTTGGAAATACGTAAGTTTTCTTTGTACCAGAAACTTACAATTATTCTGAAAACCTTTTATTTTTGGAAACTTTCCATTTATGGAAAGCTTGCAATTTTGGACACTTTCTTTCAAGAAAGTCTAGACAAATTATGGGAATATTAATTGGCATTTAAATTCATAATTGGAAATTAAATTATTTACAAAATTCTTTATTTTGGATTGAGCCTCGGGGAGCCGTCCAATTTAAAGTTAGTTGTTATAATTAAATTTCCTAAATTGAATTTAAATTGTCATATGTTTAATTTGGATTGAGCCTCGGGGAGCCGACCAAATTAAGTTATTGATATTAATTTTCCATAAATAAAATATGTGATCAAATCTTGGAAATTTTGTGGTGATTCTCAAACGATAATTTCTTTATTTGATTTATGAGGTGATGCTCTTACATATTATTGTCACCAAAATTAATTAGAAAAATTGTTTCCTATAGAGTATATTTCCTTAAATAAGATTTTCATGAAAATAATATATGGTTGAATTAAGGGAATCTGTCTCTTAATTTAATAAGATTTGATTTAGAGAAATCAAAATTTTAAACATATTATTTCCGAAATTGATTATGATAATTTAGGAAATTGTTTCCCAAAACAATTCCTTGAATAAAGTATGAAATTAGAATTAGGAAATCTAGTTCCAAATCCAATTAATGAGACTTGATAAATTAAGTCACATACATACTTTATTAAGGAAATCGTTAGTACATGACATAATTATATGTCATGAATGTGCTTAAAAGAAAAAGATGAGACCCAAAACCCCTTACAAAATATTAAGGCCAACACCATCCATTAATATGGTTAGAACCGGAGTTTTGTTTCTCGTTTGGGTTGATGGACACATCCATGCCCAGCTTGAACCTCAACATGTTCAAACCATGGAATTAGTTTATGATTAATATAGTTGAAGTCAGAGTTCAATCCTTAGTTTTGGTTGTTGGACACATCCAAACCTGACTAAACGGTTGAATGAGCTCCAACCATATTAAAACTATTTCTTGATTAATGGGTCAACCTTAAGCTTGGAGCATCGATTTGTTGTGCCACAGCCAAGGTCGATGTAAAGAGAGGTGCAGTTGGGTGCTATGTATATTGTTGCATACTTGTTAATGAGTTAACAACCCAATGATATATGCAAACATTCAATTAGTTGATAGCATAATGTGATAGTTACATATGTGTAATATGTAATCGATATAATTACCTACCTTCATAGCTAAGAATAACTTGATGGACTGCAGCCATGATTGTTCTTATCTATGGTTGGATATCAACCTATTTGGAGATGTTCCTACAATCTCCCGAATTGATAAAAAGGGTTATTCAATTTGAAAAATAAATAGGATTTAATTAATGTATATTGATGCATTCTTTATCATTCTCATCACATAACCTCAATTTGTATTTCTAGGATAATCACCTGATCATGTCTTCTCTGAATTTGCGTTCCATTTTGGACACCAATAAGTTAACTAAGGCCAAAAGGATTGAAAAGGCACCAAAAGGCACTTGCCATCACTGCGGCAAGGAGGGCCACTGGCGAAGAAACTGCAAGGTTTATCTTGAGTCCTTGAAGAAGAAGGCATCCGATGCCCCATCCTCTTCAGGCATCTTCGTTATTGAATGTCACTCTAATTCCTCGTACACCTGGGTACTTGATACTAGGTGTAGCTCACATATATGTAATGACATACACGGGCTAAGGAATAGAAGAAGACTCGTCAAGGGAGAAGCGAATTTGCGAGTTGGAAATGGAGCAAAGATTGCTGCTATTGCCATCGGAACATATTTGCTAAAGCTCCCTACTGGACTTGTCTTAGAATTGGATAATTGTTATTTTGTTCCTTCGTTAATAAAGAACATTGTATACATTTCATGCTTGAATGAAAAGGGTTACCATTTAACTTTTAGTAACAATTGTTGTTACATAACTTTAGATGATGTTCTTTATGGGACCAGAACTTTATGCAATGGTATTTACATGTTAGATTTATCCGGTGACGTTTTCAATATCGAGGTTAGCAACAAACGTGCTCGAATAGATAATCAAATAGACTCCTATACGTGACATTGTCGCCTTGGCCATGTAAGTAAGAAACGCATGACCAAATTACACCGATGTGGAATTCTGGAATCATTTGAACCTGGTTGATTTGATACATGCGAATCATGCTTAAAAGGCAAGATGACTAAATTACCCTTTTCCGAAAAAGGTAAACCAGTGGGAGAATTGCTTGGTCTAATACATACTGATATATGTGGACAAATGTCAACTCTTGCACAAGGAGGCTATAGCTACTTTATTACCTTTATCGATGATCACTCACGATTCGAGTACGTGTTCTTAATGAAACACAAATCTGAAGCTTTTGAGAAATTCAAAGAGTTCAGAAGTGAAGTAGAGAAACAACTTGGCAAAAGTATTAAGATACTTCGATCCAATTGGGGTGGTGAATACTTAAGTCAAGAGTTTCAAGATTATCTTAGGGACAATGGGATATTGTCTCAATGGACTCCGCCATATACACCACAGCATAATGGTGTATCTGAGAGGCATAACCGAACCTTGATGGACATGGTTAGATCTATGATGAATCATGCAACTCTTCCAAAATCCTTTTGGGGCTATGCGCTTAAGACAGCTGTTTACTTGCTAAACAGAGTCCCGACCAAGGTAGTCTCTACTACTCCATATGAGGCATAGAATAGTAAGAAACCTCATTTATCTCACCTAATGATATGGGGTTGTCCTACTTATGTAAAGCGGACTGTATCAGATAGATTGGATGCTAAGTCTGATAAATGTCTATATATTGGATACCCTAAGGAAACGAAGGGTTACCAATTCTATCATCCCTTGGAACAAAAGGTGTTTGTTTCAAGGCATGCTGTATTTCTAGAAAAAGAATTTCTTTTACAAGAAAATAGTGGGAGTGGCATTGAACTTGATGAAGTTCAAGAAACTCCAATGACATTACAGAGACACCTAGTCTAGACCCACAACCAATAACTCATAATGATGAGCTATCAGTTGAACCTAAAACAACACCACTTCTTCGTAAGTCTGATAGGACATGCAATATTCCAGAGAGATACGGATTTCTCATAAGTGAATCGAACGACGTGTTACTCATTAACGATGACGAACCTATCAGTTATGAAGATGTTCTGAAAAATTGAGAAAGGGATAAATGGCTTGAAGCCATGAAGTCGGAAATGGATTCCATGTACAAAAATCAAGTATGTGACTTGGTTAACCCACCTGAAGGGATTAAGTTCATAGGGTGCAAGTGGGTTTTCAAGAAGAAAACCGACATGGAAGGTAATGTTGTTACCTTTAAGGATAGATTAGTGGCAAAAGGATATCGTTAGAAACAAGGAATTGATTATGACGAAACCTATTCACCAGTAGCTATGCTTAAATCCATTCGGATGCTCCTGGCCATAGCAGCTCATTATGCTTATGAGATATGGCAAATGGATGTGAAAACAGCTTTCCTTAATGGAATCCTGCTTGAGGATGTATACATGATACAACCTGAAGGTTTCACATCGGTCAATAAAACCAAAGTATGAAAGCTTCGACGATCCATATATGGACTAAAGCAAGCATCCAGGAGCTGGAACATCCGTTTTGATGAGACAATCAAAGAGTTTGATTTCTCACAAAATCCTGACGAACCTTGTGTGTACAAGAAGGTTAGTGGGAGTGCAGTCGTATTCCTGGTGTTATATGTCGATGACATATTACATATAGGAAACGATATATCAGTCTTATAGTCAGTTAAAATTTGGTTGTCCAAAACTTTCTCCATGAAAGACCTGGGAGAAGCAACCTATATCCTTGGGATTATAATCTATAGAGATTGATCAAAACAGTTGCTTGGTCTTTCGCAGTCTACATATATAGACCGAGTGCTAGAAATGTTTAGCATGTCGGAATCCAAGAAAGGTTACCTTCCCATCAGGCATGGGATCAACCTTTCAAAGTCTATGTGTCCGCGCACAGAAGACGAGAGGATTTGCATGAATAAGATTCCTTATGCATCCGCGATAGGATCTATCATGTATGCTATGTTATGTACTAGGCCCGATGTATCGTATGCTCTGAGCGTCACAAGCAGATACCAGTCTGATCTAGGAATGGATCATTGGGCGGCTGTCAAGACAATCCTCAAGTACGTGAGAAGAACTAAGGATGTGTTCCTAATATATGGAAAAGGTGGTATGGTAATACGTGGGTATACAGATGCCAGTTTCCAGACAGATAAGGATGACTCCAAATCTCAGTCCGGATATGTATTTATTTTGAATGGAAGCACAATAAGTTGGAAGAGTTCCAAGCAAGACACCGTAACGGATTCTACCACGGAAGCGGAATATATTGCAGCTTCGGAAGTAGCAAAGGAAGCAATCTGGATCAAGAAGTTTGTCTCAGAACATGGTGTGGTTCCAACCATTGATGAAGCAATACCGGTTTATTGCGACAACAATGGAGCTATTGCATAAGCGAAGGAACCAAGGTCTCATCAGCGATCCAAACATGTGCTTCGCCACTTTCATCTGATCAGAGAGATTATAAGTAGGAATGATATACAAATTGAGAAAATACCCATTGAAAGGAATTTAGCGGATCCTTTAACTAAGGCCTTGCCTCAAAGAAAGTTTGAGAGCATGTTAGAGCCTGTGGTATTGGATACCATAGCTATTGGCATTAGGCCAAGTGGGAGTTTGTTAGTGATATGAGAAAAGTGTCCTAAGGCAATCGCCTTATGATTGTAATCATTTATTTTAATAAATGAATATTCACTATTTGAGTATACATGTTTATGTATTTGATTGAGATCTTAAACTCATTTACTGAATGTCCGCAATAAAATTCACAGCATGAGAGAATTTGTGATGAATTCACAACTAGTGATTATCTCTACATGTGCAATTGTGAAGTATTGAAATTGTCCCTAGTCGATAAATTGATAAATACGGACACTACCAATTCTGTTGAGACTAGCATGAGTTATTCTCTAATCAGCTGATTCTCACTGGCTGGTGACATTGGGATGTCCGGAGATAAACATGGATGCTAGTTAAGGGAACTTGTTCATTGGAGTGACTGACTGTAAAACTTCACATGGTAGTCTATATATAGACATGTCAGTGAAGTTCTTACCGCAGCTTAAGTGCGATGTTCCTTTGACTTGCGGTGTTCATGTCATCTTGGTCATGGAGACTTATACATTAACATCTTAAGCAAGCATCTCTAAGGAGGTGTGGACCCAGGATGATTGGGTATATGCCGAAGTGCCCGAAGATGTTTGAACAACCTACAAAGGATTCACCACTCCTAGCAAGGAGATGTATTCCCAAGGCCTATCGTCGGATTGTTACTCGAAGCCTCTGGCCAGAGCATGACATGTTCAGACTATGAATCTCTTAAATACATGAGAGCAATTAGAATCCGTAGGACTAGAAAACGTTACTTGGGCTAGGTGTGACGTAGTCAGCCTAGTGGGGACTGACACACATAGACCATGTCTTGAACCAAGTGGGTATAAGATGGTGAAGGGAATGGGGCACGATTCATTATAGCTGCTGAAGGGTTTCAAAATAGTTTCTGAGGTCAACCGTTGATCTTTCGATTAATTGGGGATCATGATGTACTGCTAGGTGCCACTCATGATCATTCTATAATTGGTTAATTATAGACGACCAACATAAATCGAAAGCCTATTTAGTCACACGCACTACGAGTAATCTGAGGGATTTAAAACTAGTTGAAAATTAGATTTTCCAATCAAGAGATATTAGGTTTGGTTGAGCCAAACGATAAGTCGAATCTGAATTTATCAGAGATGCATCGGAAGCGTAAAATGGCTAAATCTTTTGAAGACTTAATAGATGAATTAAATGAGTTTAATTCATTAGGGCGTGGCTTGGATGGGCCGGCCAAAGAGGGTCTCCATCCTCTTTGCTTGGCCGACCACAACAAAGGGAGAGAACCATGTTTTTGGTTCAATTTATAAAATAAACCAATTGTATGGTTTGTTTTATAAAATTATGGATGATATAAATTTTTATATAATAAACCAAGGTTTGGTTTATTTTCATGGAAATTAAAATGCACCATGGATTGGTTTATTTTATTTTATAAAATCAATCATGGATTGATTTACCATGATAAGAAAATTTATTCCATAAGAAAAAAGGAGACTTGGTCGGATTTTTATCATGAATTAAAAAATGATAAAACTTGGCATGATGGAATAAGTCATAGAAAATTTATTCCATAAGAAAAAAGAGACTTGGTGGTTGAGAGGCCACTATATAAAGCACCCAAGGCAAGGCTTGGAAATTAATCGAAGTATTCTTGCCTGGGCTCTCTCCCTCTCCTCCCTTCTTTCTCTTGGCCGGCCACAAGGCTCTTCTCCCTTCTTCTTGCCGTGAGCACAAGGAGAAGCACCGAGGCGACAAAGTTCTTCCGTTGGGACGATCTTCCTCTCCGGCCATTATCACCTTGGGATTGGGCGCAAGTCATCTTCCTCCTTCTCGCTGGAATTGTGATTCCGGCCAACCTTAGTAGTGAGTTTTTCTGATGTGATTACTTCTCTCTTGGTTTTCTTGTCGCATTCTCGGAGAATCTAGTAGTTCTCGAGAACACGAAACTTGTGGCTTTGCGAAGTCATCCCGAAGTACTCGGCATGGACGCGAATAGAGGCGGAGCTTCCGAGGGACGCTTACGGTTGGATCTCGTCCCTTCCTTCGAGTTACGCGAGGTAATACGTAAATTAGTTTACATTTTTGCAAAATTTTAAATATATGATCATGTCTACACAAGATAAAGTGCATGCTTAATGTGTGGTTAAATAATTGAGAAATTTTATGCTAAACCTTCCGCTGCACGTAATTAATTTTAAAATTACGAACCCACATCCATGTCAACATGCACCCGGTCCCAACAC
>JAGFNQ010003264.1:108748-152289 GCA_024364735.1 Boesenbergia rotunda
CGTCTTCTCAATTTTTTGATTTATTTTATTATGAACGATCATGAAAATCGATCGTGTGGCGTGGAATATCCAAGTTATTATTACTTTTTATTTCGAAAACAGATGGTGAAAACGTAGGATAAACTTTAAAGTCGAAGAAAATACTTTTTTATTTGGTTGTCTTCTCAATTTTTTGATTTATTTAATTATAAACGATCATGAAATCGATCGTGTGGCGTGGGAGCATCCAGGTTAATATTACTTTTTATTTCGAAATATATAGTGAAAACGTAGGATAAACTTTTGAGGGTATATAAATAAAAGTATTCGAATCGCGATGCTATATTAGTATTTATATTTTTTTCGATTTATTTTAGTTGTTGTGGTGAATCATCACAATCGCTGAATTGGCTGAGGGTGCTCCCCAAATTAGATCTTATTATGTATTATTTTTTTTTCCGTTTTCCCCCTACAAAGTTCAATCCACGCTAGCTTCTTTCCCATTCAATTTCTTACCCGTCCATGGCGGATAAGCTCTCCCTCCCCGTCCCACTCCGACTGCCCCCCCTCCGCCTTCCAACCCTAATCCTTCCTCTTCCCGAGTCCCTTCCTCCTCCCCGACTTCCCCCTCACTCCTCTCCTCCATCACCACCTCCTCCAACCTAAAAACCCCGAACACCAACCCTAAACCCCAACCCCTCTACTGCCCTCCGCCACCCGCCTCGGCTCCTCCCGCAAACCTCGCCTCGGCAATCCCACGACCCAACCGCGGCCGCCCTGGTCAGTACACCCCAACTCCTCTCACGCACCCGCCGCATTCTCCACTTCCCTCCTCCACTCGCCCTCCCACCCGCCCCCCGATCTCGATGACCTCCTTCGACCCCTCTCCCCCTCCCTTGATCCAGATTCCCCCTCTCCATCCCTTCCTCACTGATCTCCTCGTCCTCATCGAGGGCCTCGACTTCCATCGCCACTCCGACACTGCCCTCGCTGTCTTTGACTGGGCTCGTCTCACGCTCGGTGACCGCCGCCTCTTCTCCTTTTCCTCGTCTGGAGGTACTGGTAGCCCCCTGTTCCCTGTCGTCGTCTCCATCCTCGGCCGCCAGGACCGCCACGATGATGCCGCCGCCCTTCTCCAGTGCCTCCGGGAACACGGCTCCTCCCCAGACGTCTTCACCTTCACCTCGCTGATCACTGCCTATGCCCGCAAGGAAAGGTACCGGGAAGCGCTCGCTGTTTACAGCTACATGCTGGCCGATGGCTGCAAACCCACCATCGTCACCTACAACGTCGTCCTCAACGTGTACAGCAACCTGTTCGTGCCGTGGTCCAAGGTCACTGCGTTAGTAGATGCCATGATAGCCGATGAGATTTCGCCGGACAGGTACACCTATAACACTCTCATCAGCTGCTGCCGTCGTGGGTCTCTATACGAGGAGGCAACCGAGATTGTTAGAGAGATGAAAACCAGAGGCGTCACTCCCGATAATGTCACCTACAACGCACTCCTTGACGTCTATGGGAAGTCACGGAAACATTCAGAGGCATTGGGTGTGCTTCAGGAGATGGAAGCGAATGGATTCTGCCCCAGCATTGTTACCTATAACTCTCTGATATCTTCATTCGCAAAAGATGGAATCTTGGACAAAGCAATGAATCTCAAGGAGAAGATGGAGGCTAAGGGGATAAACCCCGATGTTTTCACCTACACAACTTTAATTTCTGGGTTTGAGAAAGCTGGCAAGGATGAGCTTGCGTTGAGGATCTTCGAAGAAATGGAGAGCAAGGGTTGCAAGCCAAACTTGTGCACCTTCAATGCTCTAATAAAGATGCATGGTAATCGTGGAAGATTCACGGAGATGATGAGGGTATTCGAGGAGATGAGATCCAGCAGGTTCAAGCCAGATATTGTAACTTGGAACTCACTGTTGGCAGTCTTTGGACAAAATGGCATGGACTCAGAGGTATCTGAAATTTTCAAGGAGATGAAAAAAGCAGGTTTTGTACCTCAGAGGGACACATACAACACCTTGATCAGTGCTTACAGTCGCTGTGGCTTATTTGACCAAGCTATAGAGATCTATAAGAGGATGGTTGCTGCTGGAATTGGACCTGATCTTTCAACTTACAATGCTGTACTAGCTGCACTTGCTCGAGGAGGGCTTTGGGAACAAGCAGAAAAGATGCTTGCAGAGATGAAGGATGGGCGTTGCAAACCTAATGAACTCACATATTGTTCATTGCTCCATGCTTATGCCAACGGGAAAGCGATAAATCGAATGCGTGCTTTATCAGAAGACATATACTTGAGGAAGATTATTCTGCCACACAACATGCTCTTAAAAACACTGGTTTTGGTAAACAGCAAGAGTGATCTTCTAGCTGAAACACAGCGAGCTTTTGCAGAACTGAAGAAGGGGGGATGTTCTCCTGATATCACCACATTGAATGCTATGGTCTCAATCTATGGAAGGAGACAAATGGTTACAAAAGTAGATGAGATACTCAAATACATGAGAGACAGTGGCTTTACCCCAAATTTGACAACCTACAATAGTTTGATTAACATGTGCAGCAAGCTAGGAGACTGTGAGAGAAGTGAAAAAATTCTTAATGAAATCAAGGTGAAAGTTGGACGACCTGATCTTTATTCTTATAACACTGTCATTTATGCCTATGGCAGGCAAGGCCGCATGAAAGATGCATCAAGGATATTCACAAAATTGCAGGCTTCTGGTCTGAGGCCCGACATTGTAACTTACAATACCTTTGTTACAAGTTATGTTGCGAACTCAATGTTTGTAGAAGCTATTGATCTAGTTCGTTACATGTTGAAGAGCGATTGCAAACCAAACGAGAATACCTACAATTCTATTATAGATGGGTACTGCAAGCATGGTCAGAAGGATGAAGCATGTGCTTTCATATCCAAACTTCAGCAAATTAGTGGAATCTCTAAAGATGAGCAACAAAGGTTATTGGAAAGAATTGCAAAACGTACTTTGTAAATCTGGAGGAAATATAGAGTTGAACGAAACAGAGTCAGTTTCTCCAATGGTGGCTATTCAGCATTTCGAAATCAAGATGGCCTATCTCAGTTATGTTCAACATACTAGCTTCTTAATTCCTGGGGAGAATTGTTTGTGTAATTAACCAAGTGCCGTTTTGTTCTCTGAAGAATGAACCCAGAATCGGCATTTCCCATGTTCATACAAAGTCATCCTCTGTAAGCTATTTTTTATGTCTCTTTATTATCTGAGGCCATTTTTTAACACTCCTTACTCCAAGTTTTTATACTGAATGATATGGGTATATCGAAATGTAAACATTTCACAAACTAGCAAATTACTGTTTTATTTTTCCTTTTATCTCTATGCTTGATATTTACCCTGAATGCTAACGTAACATAGTATTATGGTCTTATATTTTATACCGAGATTTCTTAGAATTTTAAGTTGTGATTCATTCAATTGTGTATTGTGGATCAAGATGAAAACAGACAATGTGTACCCAATTCCTCTAGATGTCAATTGTGCATTGTTGGAAGGTGATGGACTCTCACAAGCTTTCTAGTAACAGAAAAAGAGTTGTAGTATAATGATTTTGTATTGAAAAAAATACTTATATTGTAACTTCACATTACATGAGTATTTATACTACTCAATAGAAACTCCTAGACCATACATCATTGATTAGATACATGAACTTATTCAATCTAGATACATGAATTATGAGATTCATGGTTCATTTGGTTCGTGTACATAAAATATTTATGGTTCATGTATTCAAGTTTAATTCAACTTCTAACACCCCCCTTAAACTTGAATCTTCCTTACTCCAAGCATGAACCTCAATCTTTGAAAATCATCACATTTGAGTGACTGCTAAAATATCAACAATTTGATCCATGGTCTTAACATATTCTGAGTTCAACTTCTTTCTTTGCAATATTTTCATGAATACAATGATATCTTGTGTTAATATGCTTACTACGCTAATGAAATACAAGTTTTTTTTTTGACAAATTTTGAGCTGACTTATTATGAATCATGATCCTTGTAGCATCTTCTTGCTCTAAATGAAGTTCCTTTAACAATCTTCTCAACCATGTAGCATGACAAGTGCAAGAAGTAGCTGCAACATACTCAGCTTCACAACTAAAAAGTGTCACAATAGCTTGTTTTTTTGAACTCCATAAAATTGTGTTATTTCCCAAAAAGAATATAGAACCAGTTATGTTTTTTCTATCATCAATATCTCTCGCAAAATCGTTATCACAATAGTTCGTCAACTTATAGTTATTAGAGGATGAATAAAGAATACCATAATCAAGAGTACCTTTAATATAACGAAGTATCCTCTTAGCTGCTAACACGTGAGACTCAATTGGATTCTTCATAAATTGACTCACAACTCCAACTTCAAATAAGATGTCGGGTTTTATACAAGTCAAGTATCTTAAACTCTCAATAAGACTTCTACAAGCAGTTAGATCAATCTTCTCTTCCCTTTTTTTTTTACTTTGGATAGTTGCACTCCAAATTGCATATAGGTATTAGTTAGTTTGCAATTGAACATATTGAACTTCTTAAAATTCTCTTTTGCATGACTTTCTTTTAAAATAAAAGTTCCAGCCTCCATTTGTTTTACTTGGATTTCCAAGAAATAAATCATGAGTCTCATATCAGTCATATCAAATTCATGACTCATGGATATCTTGAATATTTCAATCATTTTTTGATTATTACTTGTAAGTATAAAATTATCCACGTAAATGCAAATAGTAAGAAATCTCGACCTTCGTCTTTCATATAGAGTGCATACTCATGAGAGGCATCTCAAAAAACCATTTTCTTGCAAATACTTATTAAGTTGATTAATCCAAGTTCTTGGCGCTTGTTTAAGACCATAAAATGACTTCTTTAGCTTCAAGACCTTGTCTTCATCCCCCTTAACCACATATCCAATAGGTTGCTCAATATAAACAATTTCATTAAGATAACCATTAAGAAAAATATATTTAACATCTAATTGATAAATCTTCCCATGATTTTGAACGGCAAGAGATATCAACAAGTGAATTGTCTCCAATCGAGCAACCGGAGTAAATACCTCATCATAATAAATACTTTGTTTTTGCTTGTAGCTTTTAGCAACAAGTCGCATTTATATACCTTTCTACTTTTCCATTGGCATTCCTCTTTGTTTTGTACACCCATTTGACTCCAATAGTCGTATGGTCTTTTGGAATAATATTAACTCCCAAGTATCATTCTTTACAATTGCTTGAATTTCTTCATCCATGGCTTCTCTCCATTTCTAATCCTCTTTTGCTTCTTCAAAGCTCAAAGGTTCAACATCTACGAGTAAACAAAAGATACTTATTTCATCAATAACATGAGTCTCATTGTAGATGTCATCAAGACTTCAATATTTTGGAGATTTTCCTTCATAAGATAATCCCGATGTGATTGATAACCTAAGTGCATGTGGAGTTGTTGGTGGAGTAGATTCCTTTTGAACTTCTTGTTCCACATCAAAGTAAGGAAGGAAATCATCAGATCCTTGTTATTCCTAGAGCTCCAATCCCATGATGCATCTTCATTAAATTCTACATCTCTGCTAATCACAATTCTTCCTTTGTGTGAATTGTACAATCTAAACCCCTTGGAATTTTCATCATATCCCAAGAAAATAAGTTTCTGACTCTGATCATCTAAATTTTGTTGAGACAATCGACCCTGAGATGATCTGGAGGATCGTAGGGTTTTGATGTGTGTGGGCAATATGGTTAAGTTAGAACTTATTGTGTTCTCATATGTGTACATGAGTGTGCAGGTGTACAGGTACACATGGACTTGGTTGATGTCTTCGGGTGAAGGATGACATGGAGGCAAGCTGGAGGCTTGGGTGTGGATTCCGTAAAACAATTATATGATTATGTCGAACACTAACCGGCTCTGATACCACTGTTGGGATCGGGTGCATGTTGACACGGATACGGGTTCGTAATTTTAAAATTTAATTACGTGCAGCGGAAGATTTAGCATAAATAATTTCTCAAATTATTTAACCACACATCTAGCATGCATCCTTATGTTGTGTAGACATGATCATACATTAAAATTTTACAGAAAGTAAACTAATTTACTTAATACCTCGCGTAACTCGAAGGAAGGGACGAGATCCAACCGTAAGCGTCCCTTGGAAGCTCCGCCTCTATTCGCGTCCACGCCGAGTTTTCTTCGGGATGACTTCGCAAAGCCATGAGTTTCGTGCCGACAAGAACTACTAGATTCTCCAAAGGCACGACAAGAATACCAAAAGAGAGATGGGAAGACTAACCATCAAACGAAGAACGAAATCAAAATTCCGGGAGGAAGGAAGGAGTTGCGCCCGCTTCTTCTTCTTCTTCGGCAGCTGCTTGGTCGTGGCTGAAGCTCACGGCAAAAGGGGTTCTCCTCTTAGGGCCGGCGGCACTAGAGGAGGGAGAGGGAGTGAAGGAGAGAGAGAGAGAGAGCTTATTTCTAGATCTCTTAGATTAATTTTCAAGCTTTGCCTTGGTTCCTTTATATAGTAGCCTCTCAACCGCCAAGTCTCCTTTTTATGGAATAAATTTTCATAAGAAATTTATCATATAAATTTTTCTATGATTTATTTCATCATGCCAAGTTTTTATCATAATTTAATTTATAATAAAAACAACCATGTCTCCCTTTTCTTATGGAATAAATTTTCAAAAAAAATTTATTATATAAATTTTTCTTATCATGGAAAAATCAATTCATAATTGATTTTATAAAATAAAATAAACTATTCAAAGTTTATTTTAATTTCCATGAAAATAATAAACCAAACCTCGGTTTATAAAATTTATATTATCCATAATTTTATAAAACAAACCACACTTGGTTTATTTTATAACTTGAACCAAACAATTTGGTTCTCCCTTTTAATGTGGCCGACCAAACAAAGAGGGTAGGGACCCTCTTTGGCCGGCCAAACCCAAGCCAAGACCATATGAATTAAACTCATTTAATTCGTCCAATAAGCCTTCAAAAGACCTAAAGCCATTTTATGCTTCTGATGCGTCTCTGAAAAATTCAGATTCGACTTATCTCTCTTGATCGAAAAATTCATTTTTCAACTCGTTTTAAATCCCTTGGATTACTCGTAGTGCGTGTGACTAAATAGATTTTCGATTTATGTTGGCCGTCTATAATTCACCAATTATAGAATGATCATGAGTGACACCTAGTAGTACATCATGATCCCCAATTAATCGAAAGATCAACGGTTGACCTCAGAAATGATTCTGAAACCCTTCAGCAGCTATAATGAATCGTGTCTCATTCCCTTCACCATCTTATACTCTCTTGGTTCAGGACATGGTCTATGTGTGTCAGTCCCCACTAGGCTGACTACGTCACACCTATCCCAAGTAACGTTCTCTCGTCCTACGGATTCTAATTACTCTCATGTATTTAAGAGATTCATACTCTGAACATGTCATGCTCTGGCCAGAGGCTTCAAGTAACAATCCGACGATAGACCTTGGGTATACATCTCCTCGCAAGGAGTGGTGAATCCTTTGTAGGTTGTTTAAACATCTTCGGGCACTTCGGCTTATACCCAACCATCCTGGGTCCATACCTCCTTCAAGATGCTTGCTTAAGATATCAAAGTATAAGTCTCCATGACCAAGATTACTTGAACACCGTAAGTCAAAGGAACATCGCACTTAAGCTGAGTAAGAACTTCACTGACATGTCTATATGTAGACTACCATATGATGTTTTACAGCCAGTCACTCCAATAAACTAGTTCCCTTAACTAGCATTCATGTTTATCTTCGGACATCCCAATGTCACCAGCAGTGAGAATTAGCTGATTAGAGAATAACCCATGCTAGTCTCAACAGAATTGATAGTGTCCGTATCTATCAATTCATCGACTAGGGACAATTTCAATACTTCACAATTGCACATGTAGAGATAATCACTAGTTGTGAATTCATCACAAATTCTCTTATGCTGTGAATTGTATTGCGGACATTCAGTAAATGAGTTTAAGATCTCAATCAAATACACAGACATGTATACTCAAATAGTGAATATTCATTTATTAAAATAAATGATTACAATCATAAGGCGATTGCCTTAGGACACTTCTCTCATATTACTAACAGCACTATGGGCCTATAGAACGACATATAAAACACCAATTTGAATGTCTCCCTACCGCTTAGTATATGGAAAAGCTTGTCATCTACCTGTGGAGATAGAGCACAAGACATATTAGGCGGTGAAGGCTTGCAACTTTGATGCTACCAAGGTGGGAGAAGAGAGAAAACTTCAACTTCAAGAACTTGAGGAAATAAGACTAGAAGCATTTGAGAACTCAAGAATTTATAAGGAAAAGACCAAGAACATTCATGACAAACACATAGTGAGGAAAGAATTCCAAATTGGCGACAAGGCCTTATTGTACAAGTCAAGACCCTCAAATCCATGTTTTGATCCAAGAACTTTCATTTTATTGATTAAATTAGGCCCTCAAATTCATGTTTTGATCCACTTTCATATGCTTAAGTTTGCATTTATATTAGGTTTCATGGATTGTCTTCATTTTAGCTTAAAATTCAATTCTTTCTATATTTAAGATGTTTTGGCACTGAAATTGAATATCATTTTGCAGGTTTCAAATGATCATGGACCTGGATCAGATTGGGTCAAACTGGAGTCAGAATTTGACCCCGGATCAAAGGGATCAAGCATCGGATTAACATGGGTCATCCATTCAAGAGAACGGTTATATCTAAGCCATCCGCCAACTTCTGGTCAATCCAAGCTCAAGATAGACTTAATCAAGTTCATGGATCATGATCTGAAAGTTTGGGCCAGATCAGAGTTAATTCAGCCGTTGGATCAAGCACTAGAGAATTTAGACCGTCCATTCAAGAGAAGGGACGATCTGAGCCATCTACCACAGATCTGATTGATCCGAGCTAAGGAGCAGTAGATCAGAGCCCTTGATCAAGATCTGGAAGGTTTGGGTCAGACCGTTGGATTGGATCGGAACAATCACAGTCGTCCATGTTTTCAAATGGAATTTAAAATCAAAACTTCTCTCCGCTTCGTCGTCGTCGCCAGATCGCGTCTCCAGTTGTTTCTGTTCTTCTTTGTTTCCAATCCCGATCGAAGGTGACCACCCAGATCATGTTTTGTCTTCAGATTTCAATCATCGAGCTCAGTTTTCGCAAGAGATTCGCAATCCATCCGTGTCTGAATGCTCCGGCGAGGGTTTCACCGTGAGCAAGCTTCATCCGACCAAATTCCATTCGATTCTACTTCTCCATCAATCGGGCCAAGTCAGAGGGGTTCTCTGAGTTGATTCGAGGTTTCCTGAGCTACCACTCGCCATCCAAATCATCGCGGAAGAAAGAATCGGAAGGAGTTCAGATTACATTTCCAGCTACACGATTCAGTCTCTGCAGCTGAATTCTGATCGATTCACGAGCTAGGGGGTTCCGAACTCGATCCTTGTGTGATGGCAAGGAGAAATCTCAGTGAAGAACTTGAACTGGTGTCTATAGATTGTAGAATTCAGTCCACGTCTCAGCTACTGATCGATCTTAGTGACCGATCCAGACAGCACCTGATCGGTTATCAGTCTAATAAGGTTTGTATCTGATCGGTCAGCCGACCGATCAGGGAAATTTCTGCACAATTGACTCTGTGTCAGTTTTCAGCTTGCCTCAATTTTCATTTCCGAAGTTAGATACAATTTTAGGGTAATTCGGCAATAGATATCAGTTTTATATTTCAATCTTGCGATTTCAAATTGTTATGTTCAATTTTCCTAGTGGTTAAGTTCAATTCTTGCAATAACTAGTTTCCCTCTACTTAGTTAAGTCAATTCCATTTCAAACTTTACTTCCATTCTTACTTGCAAAACAATCCCCCATATTATTCGAAAACTCAAAACATTTAACGACAACAGATAACTTCAAACTCGAATTAAGCATTCATTCAACTAATTCTTGAAAAAATATGACCTGAGACCCCTATTCTGCATTTTATCTTATTAGCTAAGGGTTTTCAGTTTATAAATATCTAAATTTGAGGCTCACATCGTGACACCTGTTTTGTGGCCTATCAATTACTGACAATTTAAATTAATTAACCTTTGGGTCCTTGACTAGTACAACTCAACCTTATCATCGTGCCGGATCAAATCCACCTGCAGGGTTTAGCACGATGAACTTTTTGAGCTCATCAAGGGGGTATCATCATCCTGACTCACCAGGACACGGATTTCGCCAATAATCATCGGCACATCATATTATTAATATTATCTCCTAACTTACCGGGCCTATCGATCTAACAGAATAGATCTCGCCCATTGGTAAATCAAAGAAATAATAATTAATAATATATGCCCGATATTATTTCGGGATTAAGGGATCGCACTCCATAATATAAACTGAGGTCCTATCGAATTATTGAGTTAGTATAAATTGGATAACCTCGGGTTTCGGTCCTGCTCAATGTACTCATAGTACACTAGTGTAATTCTATGGTCAAGACCAACCACACCTAATTACACTACAAACATTCCGATGGGTTGTCCAATTCCATCTCGGTTGTGGGCCTCTTATTTATACTAAACAAGGAACTGATAACATGATCTTACGTGTGACACCACACACCATGTTATCTACAATGCAAAGTAATTGAACTTCATGCGTGTACTAATGTAAACAAGCACCTAGTGTTCTTGTGATTCTCTTTTCATAATAAAGACGTTCATATAAAGAAACTCATGTCTTTCAGTATACACATCTTACACTTCGCATATTATGAGTCGTCTATCTCCCCGTGTTTAAGATATCGTATGCCCGATAATTAATTTAATTTAGTGATAATTAAATTAATTATCGTCTTGATCCTTGATTAGTACCACTCAACCTTTTCATCATGCCAGACCATAATCCACTTGCAAGATTTGACATGACGATCTTTTTGAGCTCACCAAGGGGGCATTTGTTGGTGCAGGAAGCACCATATCGAACCTTATTTTGATATTGGCAAAGGATTCAAAGTTAAGTTTGTTTGTGATCTAACAATATTCACTGAGTGTGCAGAGACAAAGTCCTAGCGAAGGAATGCTGGGCACCTGGCGAAGGACTGCCAGGAAACAAAACCCTAGCGAAGGACTGCTAGGCAACTGGCGAAGGACTGCCAGTATCCAAGTCCTAGCGAAGGACTGCTAGGCAACTGGCGAAGGACTCCCAGTATCCAAGTCCTAGCGAAGGACTGCTAGGCAACTGGCGAAGGACTGCCAGTATCCAAGCCCTAGCGAAGGAATGCTAGGCACCAGGCGAAGGACAGCTCGGCATCCAAGACCTGGCAATGGACTGTCAGGCAAAAGTTCAACCAAAGGAGCGGTTGGCATCAGGTAAATTCTCCCGAGAGGAGTAGGTGAGGACGCGTTCCCCGTCGAGAGAACAGTAGGCGTCGGTTCGACCTAGAGCTCCATTTTGGAGACCAAAGTCAGAACCAAGACAGCTAAGGCTGTATGAACAAATAAATATTTTATTGCATTGTGTTTTGGACTAACCCTGGATGCAGGACCCAAGGAACGTGTGTCTGCAGCTCAGAAAGCCTCAAAGGAAAGAGGCAAAGGCTGAGTAAGGCACCCGGAGTGTCCCAGGCGCCCCCAAGGTACATACAAAACACATAAGAAGAAGAAGGGTTCGAAAAGCTGCTGGGCGGGGCACCCCCATGCTCCCGGCCCCCCCCCCCCCCCCCCCCCCCCCCCCCCCCCCCCCCGCTGCTCCCGGGCGCCCCCTGCGTCCCGGGCGCCCCCATGCGCTTACTTCGAACTAAGAAGCCATCGAAGTCAAGAAGATAGAACTTTGACCCGGTCAATGCGGGCGCTTCGGGCGCCCCGGTCAAAGCGGATCCAGAGGATAGACGCTGACCGAGATATGTGCGGATCAAAGGCCACGTGGGGGGCGCCCCCGACGTCCCGGGCGCCCCCTAGCCCTATATAAAGGGCCCTCGACCCCAGGCTTCCAATATCAGTTCTCTCAACGCTCCAACGATCTTCTACGTTCGTGCCTTGCTCCGGAAACACTCCAACTCGAGCCGACGACGTCCCGCTGCCCCGAACAAGCCAATCCACTCTGGACGTCGGTAACGAAGATCGAAATTTTAATATTATTATTTTTGCACTTATTTGTAATCAATTATTGTAAACTATTTTGCGCGAATATAGAATTGCCCAAAGTAAACGGTCAACGACCGTGGGCCTTGGAGTAGGAGTCGACACAGGCTCCGAACCAAGTAAAAATCACCGTGTCTTTGTGCTGTGTCTCTTATTTTTATTTCCGCTGTGCACTTACTCTTAGTTTTCCGAAAAAGAACGATTTCCGATATTCACCCCCCCTCTATCGGTTTTCACGATCCAATAAGTGGTATCAGAGCGGGGAAGCTCAAACTTGGTGCAACCACCAATTTGAGAGTATTTTTGAATTTTTTTAAAATAATTTTTAATTTCTTTTCTTTCTTGTTAATCGAGATTGGTGCAACACCACGCCTTTTTCAATTTTGAATTTTCATATTTTCACCATAAGTCTGATTTGATAAAACGAACAATTTTTGAAAATTTGTCATAATTTTTTTTTATTATTTTAATATTCGTGCTATTTTAATTCGAGCAAATTTTTTTTAAACGTTAAATTCTTACTTTTTCATTATTAATCAGAATTTACAAAATCAATATTTTTCAAAAATTTGTCATAACTTATTTTTATTATTTTATTATTATTTCGTCTCGAAATTCGTGCAATATTTTTTTTTGGCTATTTCTTCCTTCTCCCGCATTACTAATCCAAGACTAAGTCTTGGGACACTTTTCTTGTTTCTTTTTGTGTGCAAGAGGTTATTTTAAATGGCCAACCAAGAGTGGAACAGTGCTCGTCCACCGCTATTCTCCGGCGAGAACTTCAGCTTTTGGAGAAGACAAATGGAGTCCCTTCTGAAGGCCCACATGGACTTATGGCGGATCATCCAAACGGGATTCTCTCTTCCCGTAGAAGATGAGTTATCCATCGAATGGGACAAACTGGATGAACAAACCCTCAACCAAATCGAGACCGATGCAAGGGCAACAGCAATCCTACAATGTGGCCTAACCAAGGAGCAACTCGAACTAGTAGGTCCATTCAGATGTGCCAGAGAAATTTGGGAGAAACTAACCAATCTATACGAAGAGACCTCCGAAATTGAGATATTAGAAGAGTTAACACCTGACTGCGAACTCGAGCCAGAGTCAGAAGACGAATTGACTAAGACAAATATGGTAACCAATCTCGAATCCTTTTTTGAATTACAATTAGATAATCAAACAAATACTATAATGGTCGAGGAAGGTATAATTTCTAGTGCAGGGAAAGCTCGAAGAGAACCACCAAAGAAGAAGATTCAACCTGTACCCGAGTCCAACTCAGACTCAGAATTTGACGACAAAGAAGGAGATCAAACCAAACCGGTCCGATCAGCTCGTGATCACTACAAGATACTAAAGACACAAAAAGGAAAGACGGCAAGTATCAAGGGGGAGATTCCCAAACGGGAATCAAAAGGTAAATTTACGGTATTTGAAAATCTAATATTTACCTCAAAGAACGTAATTAATTCATACAAATTAGTTAAGTTTAATATGTCAGAAAATTTAATTCACAACCATGCTGATTTTAATAAACCAGAGTTTTATTTCGATTATGATATAACTTAGATCAATTTTGTTTGCTTTAATTGTATGTTGTTTTTTTATTTTTATTTTTATTTTTTGCTTAAAATTAGGATTGGTTAGTTTAAGGACTAACCTGATTAATTGAAACTTGAACAACCTAATATTAGGACAAGGTTTGATGATAGTACGTTAGGGAAGCCTGACTAAGGAATCAAGTAGGGTAAGGAGTACCTTATTTGGTCTTTTTACTCCGGTGGAACTAGCCGAAGCTACCTCTCCGAATCCTAAGCTAGTTAGACCAGAGCGTCTCAAACAATAATTTAAAAATGATCTTTCTTTAAAAGGCTTTGTCTAGGAAAGGGTTGTTGATCCAATAAGGCTACGGCCAAAGAAGGCCTCTGTGCCTCGCAAAGACCTGGAAACCAATTATCGAAACTCACTTTTAAATTATTATTTGTTAAACTCAAATCTAACACATGCTTCAATTAAATCATAGTGCTAACATAAAATCAAAGATAAAATTAATGCATCTCACAAAACAGTTAAGGATATCCTGTTTTGTCACTTAGAACTGGGTGAGACATCTAGGACTTAAAAGCATAAATATCTATTTTCAAATTAATTCAGTTTACTGTACCCTACTGTTCATCTCTATTTTTTCAAACTTCATGTTTCTTAAAAGTCAACTGAGTCAATAGTCAAGATGCTATTAAACATAGTCAAACCTGCACACTGAAACTCCTTAAGGAACTTAGATAAAAGTCAGACTGTGTTGGATACAGGGGGAGTTTCTTTTAATACTTTTCAAAAAAAAAATTTAAATTTTTTTTAAAAAACCTTATGCTCTAAATATTATTATCATCTCGACAAGGTTTTCAAAAATTGATTCAAAAACCTTCTTATACTACTATCTGTTTGAAAAATTATCATTATTTCAAAATATTTTTTTTCGAAAACTGTGTTATCATTTCAAGTTATGTTTTCAAAAATGTATCTCCTTGAAAGTTATCATACTTAGAAGGTTGGTCAAAATTATTCTTTTGATTTTAATAAACTCTAAAGACACAGAGGAAGGTCCACTTGATGATCTATAAGGACTCCTAGGATGTATCAAATTTAGGGGGAGTTTGAGTCAAAAGAAATTATTTCTGACAATCATTTTTCAAAATTATTAGATAATTCTTATAGTTTGAATCAAACCTTAAGACTCAGAGGAAGATCGCTTGTAGTCAAGCAAGCTTCCTAGGACTGGGTCAAGCTTAGGGGGAGGTTAAATTAAAAGAATTATTAAATATTTTTTTAAAAAATTTATATGTTTTCATGCACTGCAATTTTAAAATCCTGTTGAAAACATAAATAAAATGTCTTTCAAAATACTACTTTTTAAAATCATTTTGCTTATATATACTATCACTTTCAAAATTTTGCTTGACTTTAGAATACGTTTGAAAATAATATTAAAACTCTTCAAAAGTACTTATATTTTTTAAAATATACATAACATCTTTCAAAAGTACTATTATTTTCAAAAGTACTAATACTTTCCAAGGCACTAATGGTTACAAAATACGATTTTTTTTCGGTTTCAAAAGTGCAATTTAAGCTTTTTTCAAAATTATACTAAGTATTTTTATATTTTTAAAACTCATAAGCTCTGATACACATTTTTTTTTAAAAATCTTCTTTCAAAAAGTTCGTTATTGATATGCCAGGAAAGAGAAAATTTTAAATCTTGTCTTGTTTTCACTAAGTATTTTTAAGTACCTTAAAATTGGTCTAAGCATATTCAAAGTACTATCAAAATCTCTAAAGCACTAAGTGCATTTATTTTTGAAAATATGTCTAAGAAAAAGTATTCTTAGTAAACAAAGTTTGTCTGAGCAACAACCCCTTGAAATTTTTGGCAAATGTTTCTAAGTAAGACTTTCTCAGTAAACAAATCTGTGTGTCAGCAAAAACTTGTCTATTTAAAGGTTTTTCCGAGTAAAAATGGTTTTTAATGTACAAAATTTCTCTATGAGTGTAAAAGTTGAAATTTTTAAGAGGAACTTATTTTCAAAATGTTAGCTAAGTAAGTTACTGTTAAGTTTTTTCTTGAAAACTATATTGTAAGTTGTTGTCAGTTTTTTTAAGGAGAAGAGTTGTCACATTAAGGGGGAACTTCATGTATTTTCAAAACATCCATTACTTTGAAAATTATGAAATCCATTACTTAGAGTTTCTTTTGAAAACTATGCTTTTTGAACTCCTTTACTTAAATTTATTTTGGTAAAACTCAAACCTTCCTATTAAATACCTTGTTCACCCATGTTTATTTTTGATATATGTCAAAGGGGGAGGAAAAGTCAAAGTTAAGTATTTTATAACACAAATACTCAGGGTTTTAGGGGGAGTATGTGAAATAAAGGATTTTTTTCTTTTCAAATCTTACCTTGTGTTATTAAATGTTATAAAGTTTTTACTTAACATTGAATTGTGTAAAATTGCTATACTTCATTTTTACATTATGTTCTCAACTATTATAAAGTTTTTTACTTAACTTTGAATTGTGTTGCCATAATCAAAAAGGGGGAGATTGTTGGTGCAGGAAGCACCATATCGAACCTTATTTTGATATTGACAAAGGATTCAAAGTTAAGTTTGTTTGTGATCTAACAATATTCACTGAGTGTGCAGAGACAAAGTCCTAGCGAAGGAATGCTGGGCACCTGGCGAAGGACTGCCAGGAAACAAAACCCTAGCGAAGGACTGCTAGGCAACTGGCGAAGGACTGCCAGTATCCAAGCCCTAGCGAAGGACTGCTAGGCAACTGGCGAAGGACTGCCAGTATCCAAGCCCTAGCGAAGGACTGCTAGGCAACTGGCGAAGGACTGCCAGTATCCAAGCCCTAGCGAAGGACTGCTAGGCAACTGGCGAAGGACTGCCAGTATCCAAGCCCTAGCGAAGGAATGCTAGGCACCGGGCGAAGGACAGCTCGGCATCCAAGACCTGACAAAGGACTGTCAGGCAAAAGTCCAACCAAAGGAGCGGTTGGCATCAGGTAAATTCTCCCGAGAGGAGTAGGTGAGGACGCGTTCCCCGTCGAGGGAACAGTAGGCTTCGGTTCGACCTAGGGCTCCATTTTGGAGACCAAAGTCAGAACCAAGACAGCTAAGGCTGTATGAACAAATAAATATTTTATTGCATTGTGTTTTGGACTAACCTTGGATGCAGGACCGAAGGAATGTGTGTCTGCAGCTCAGAAAGCCTCAAAGGAGAGAGGCAAAGGCTGAGTAGGGCGCCCGGAGTGTCCCGGGCGCCCCCAAGGTACATACAAAACACATCAGAAGAAGAAGGGTTCGAAAAGCTGCTGGGCGGGGCGCCCCCGTGCTCCTGGGCGCCCCCGCTGCTCCCGGGCGCCCCCATGCGCTTACTTCGAACTAAGAAGCCATCGAAGCCAAGAAGATAGAACTTTGACCCGGTCAATGCGGGCGCCCCGAGCGCTTCGGGCGCCCCGGTCAAAGCGGATCCAGAGGATAGACGCTGACCGAGATCTGTGCGGATCAAAGGCCACGTGGGGGGCGCCCCCGACGTCCCGGGCGCCCCCTAGCCCTATATAAAGGGCCCTCGACCCCAGACTTCCAATATCAGTTCTCTCAACGCTCCAACGATCTTCTACGCTCGTGCCTTGCTCCGGAAACACTCCAACTCGAGCCGACGACGTCCCGCTGCCCCGAACAAGTCAATCCACTCCGGACGTCGGTAACGAAGATCGAAATTTTAATATTATTATTTTTGCATTTATTTGTAATCAATTATTGTAAACTATTTTGCGCGAATATAGAATTGCCCAAAGTAAACGGTCAATGACCGTGGGCCTTGGAGTAGGAGTCGACACAGGCTCCGAACCAAGTAAAAATCACCGTGTCTTTGTGCTGTGTCTCTTATTTTTATTTCCGCTGTGCACTTACTCTTAGTTTTCCGAAAAAGAACGATTTCCGATATTCACCCCCCCTCTATCGGTTTTCACGATTCAACAGCATTATCATCCCGACTCACCAGGACACGAATTCCATCAATAATCAACAGCACATCATATTATTAATATTATCTCCCAACTTACCAGGCCTATCGAACTAACAGAATAGATCTCGCCCATTGGTAAATTAAAGAAATAATAATTAATAATATATGCCCGACGTCATTATTTCGGGATTAAGAGATCGTACTCCATAATATTATCGAGGTCTAATCCAATTTACTAAGTCAGTACAAAAATTTGATGACCTCTCTTTTGGTCCTACTCAATGTACACAGTATACATTAGTGTAATTCTATGGTTAAGATAAACCATACCTAATTACACTACAACCATCCCGATGGTTTGTCCAACTCCATCTTGATTGTGAGCGTCTTTCTTATTCTTCAGCAAGGAACCTGATAACATGATCTTCTGTGCGACACCACGCACCATGTTATCCACAATGCCAAGCATCAGACAGTTTGTGCACATACTAGTATAAACGTGCACTGTGTGATTTTGCGATTCTTTTTAAAATGTAGATGTATCCTAACTTCCTAATAGTATTTGCATCAATTGTCTATTTTCCCCATTATGTCAATAGGAAGTTGTACATGCCGTTCGGTAATGTTTTGACCGAAGTCTTTTGGTCTCAAGGGGTTAGAGTCACCAAGGGTTAGATTCATGAGTTGTTTAAGGACTATGACCAGATAGGGTCTCGACAGCTCTCTTTGGCTGGCATCAAGAAACATTAGGGGGTGATGATCTGGCTTCGTCATCCTGCTTCTTCGAGCTTCGATGATGATGAGGAGGTCGCTCCCGCTGCTGCTCCAGGGGTTACACAGGACTAGGTCTCCCAGCTACAGTCCGAGGTAAATGGGCTTAGGGAGGATTTTCAGACATTTCAGCAGCGCTAGATTGATATTCAGCAGCAACAGACAGAGATGTATGCGATGATGCAGAGCTAGAACCTCATGTACCAAGGTCCTCCTCCTCCTTCGAGCGACGGCATGTAGTTAGTTTGATTTAATGGGTTTAGTGTTGAGAGTGTATGGCTTCGGTTACATGCTATCTCTCAAACACTTATTTTGGCATTGTAACGCTTAACAACTTCGGGGCATGGCCCTTGTTACATGTTATCTCTTTGTGCAACTTTTGATTTATGCTTTCATATTGCTTTATGAAGTTTTAAGTCATTTATCTGATATTGCTTATATTGTTTGCAATTCATGATTAGCTATTGAATGCTATGATATTGCTATTATGGGCACAGAGGAAGGTTAATATATGGATATGTCTAGGGTTAAGGGATAAGAAGGGGAGGCTTTATCATTTTGCGTATATATAAGGAAAAGGGGAGAGTTGAGAACAATTTTATGGTTGAAATGGTCTAGGATATGCTTGGTAAACACATAGAATCAAATAAGAGATTGAGAGTTGATACAAGATGATACATTTTCAAATGAATTGAAGTTTGTACCAAAAGTCGAGCATATTTGATATTTTCACGAAACTATATTTTTCTATGGTAGATTATATCCTAACAAATATGCTTGCAAAGTTTTATATTTTTCTGAATTTTGTGGAATTTTCTAGGGATTTCTGAAATTCGGCTGAAAATTTCAGAAATGGACTGTATCAGTCGACTTCCCTTGGGGCAGATGACTGATATTTCTATGGGATTGCGAATTTCATAGACCAGTCGATTGATGTAGGGGCAATCGACTAGTATGGCTATTTCTTGTTTCTGAGAGGTTTTTTCAGAAATAGGATGAGTTCTTTTTGACACTAGAGTTAGGATTGCTTGGGGCAATCTTTTTGATGGCATCGAAGGGGGAGAGTTTGTAGTGTTAAGTTAGGTTTAACTTAACTTGGTGTTGAGAGAAATTGAAAATTATGTGGAGGGCATAGATTAAGGGGGAGGACATGTGTATGTCTCTTAATGTGCTATGCTTTTAATTTTCAATTGTTATTGCTATTGTTGTTGTTGTACCTAACTTAAACATATTGCCACACATCAAAAAGGGAGAAATTGTTAGGGCAATCTGTAGGTATGGCTTGGCGATTTCCAAGACAACCACGGGATCGTATCTGAGAGACCTCTCTATGGCTACGGATTTAAAATTTAATCCGAATAGAGACTCATCCCTATAACGACCGATTCGTCGTCGTGTTAATTAATCCAAGTCACAACTTAACCAAAAGGCTTTGTAACTTTCCGGATTAACTAACCACGAAAAAGACGACGATTTGGATCGCCGGTTTTTGGGTTTATCTTCGGGTTCCAGTTAAATATTATTATCTAAGATTTCAAATCAAAATAATAATTTAACACACATGAAATGACGAGCTAGATAAAACATGACACAATAAAACAAAGCATGAAGAAAACTGAGCCCGGGAGAAATATACCTCGCCGTTTACCTCGCGATCATCTATCATATGACCCTCCCCTCTTGGACGTCATGTGGGCGATGATCTCCCAAGTCGTGGAGTCACCAAGACATTCAATCAATCCTTCCTTTTCTCCTTCTCTTTGCGCCAAGTCACAAAACCCTAGGGTTAGGGTTTTGCTTCACCACCGGCGGCCCTTGTAGGAGATGATGATGAGGTCAAGAGGATGAGATCCTCTCCTTCACCACAGCCCACGCCACCCTGTCTATCTTCTTCCTATCTCGCGGCAGCAACACCACAAGGAAGAAGAGTTCCTCCACCTTCTTCCTTTTCCGGCGACAAACACCACAAGGGAGCAAACCTCACTGGCGCTTCACCCTTCTTCCTCCTTGCTCCCACGCGCCACAAAAGGAGAAGGGAGCTTCTCCTTTGTCTTGTGTACGTCTGTAGCAAGGTAGGCAGAAGAAGAGAGTGGAAGAAGATGAGAATCGTGAGTTCTCTTCTATCCACCGCCGGTGCCACCCTCTACCCTTTGCGCCGCCCTTTCTTCCTTCACCCTCCTCGCCGTGAGCCACCAAGGGTAAGAGGCAACTCCTCCCTTGCTCCGTGATCGAATGCGTCCTTTAGGATGAGAAGAAAACAAGAGAAGAAGAGGAAGTGGTCCTCTTCTTCCCCCTACCGCCGACGCCCAAGGGTTTAGAGGAGAGGAGAGATTAGTCTCTAGAGGGAGAGAGAGGTGGGGTTTATATAGGGGATTAGTTATGTTTAATTGGAAAAAAATTTCCAATTAAATATGGATTGACTATAAAAATTTATATAGAATAATTCCTTAATTAATCCAAGATTAATTCCTTTAATTATTCCATCTAAATTTTTATATAGAATAATTCCTTAATTAAACCATGATTAATTCGAGATTAACCCCAAATTAATTCCTTAATTAATCCGGCCTTTTATCATGACTCTTATGGGGCTTTATTAGGCTAAGATAGAGACCATGAGGAGGAGTTGGTTCTTGGCCCTCTAATGGATCCAAACCCGATCTATTAATGGAGATCCATTCTGTTGGTGCAGAAAGCATCATATGGAACCATGTTTTGATATTGGCAAAGGGTTCAAAGTTAAGGTCTATTTGTGATCTAACGATGCTACTCAAGTGCGCAGGAAAAGTCCTAGCGAAGAGCTGCTAGGCACCTGGCGAAGGATTGCCAGGAAACAAAGTCCTAGCGAAGTGCTGCTAGGCACCTGGCGAAGGACTGCCAGGATACAAAGCCCTAGCGAAAGACTGCTAGGCACCTGGCGAAGGAATGCCAGGATACAAAGCCCTAGCGAAGGACTGCTAGGCACCCTGCGAAGGAATGCCAGGATACAAAGCCTTAGCGAAGGACTACTAGGCACCTGGCGAAGGAATGCCAGGATATAAAGACCTAGCGAAGGACTGCTAGGCACCAGGCGAAGGACAGCTTGGTACTGAAGACTTGGCGAAGGACTGCTGTGCAAAAGTCCAACCGGAGGAGCCGGTTGACATCAGGTAAATTCTCCCGAGAGGAGTAGGTGAGGACGCGTTCCTCGTGGAGGGAACAGTAGGCGTCGGTTCGACCTAGGGCTACATTTGGGAGACTCAAAGTCAGAACCAAGATAGCTAAGGCTGTATAAAACTAACTTATTATTGCTTTATGTTGTTTTTGTACTAACCCTGGATGCAGGACCGAAGGAACGAGTATCTGCAGCTTAGAGAGCCTCAAAGGAGTGAGGCAGCAGCTGACCAGGGCGCCCGGAGTGTCCCGGGCGCCCCCAAGGTGAATACAAAATAGATAAGCAAAAGGAGTGCTTCAACAGCTTATGGGTCCCCCGGGTGCCCCCCATGCTCCCGGGCGGCCCGGATGGTCCGGGCACCCCCAAGTCAAGCCAACGAAGCAGAAGCCAGGCAAGCCAACGGATAAGAGTCGACCCAGTCAACCCGGGCGCCCCCAGCGTCCCGGGCGCCCCCATCAAAGCCTGATCCTGAGTTTTAAGGGATCAGAGCTGACCGAGAGGAACTCAGATCAGCTGACACGTGGGGGGCACCCCCGACGTTCCGGGCACCCCCAGGGGCTATAAAAGGGCCCTCGACCCCAAGGCTTCAAGCAATCAATCCTACCAATGCATTCACGCTCTTCTGCTCCCGCTCTCTGCTCCAGAAACCTCCCGACTCGAGATTCAAGCGTCGACGACGTCCCACTGCTCCGAAAATACAATCTACATCGAACGTCGGTAAAGAAGAGTTACTTTTAAGTTTACTGCACTAATTTTGTAATATAATCTTGTAAACTATTTTTGCGAACATATAGAATTGCCCGCAGAAAACGATCAATGACCGTGGGCCTTGGAGTAGGAGCCGACCGCGACTCCAAACCAAGTAAAAAACTTGGTGTTTGCGTGTGTTTGATTTAAATTTCCGCTGCGTAATTTCTCTAACTGTTAATTCGATCATTTTACGATATTCACCCCCCTATCGTTTCTCTCGATCCAACACATCCCACTAAAGGATCCCATTGTACTTCCTCACCAACTCCCATATTTTCATATGGGCTCCACCTATTATGAGTCGTCCATCTCTCTGTATTTTTTTTAAAAAAAAACAAAACTTTTATTCCTGAATGGAAAATCTATACTAGAAGGGGGGTCAAACCTGACCTTCTAATATAGAATTACAAAGACTCAAAATGATTTACAGTTAATGTCTATATGAATCTAAATAATTCCAGCCTATTTCTTATTTAGCACAAACACTAGAAATAAAAGATTCTTTTCCTTTTGCTTTATCTCAGCCTTCCAAAAGTATTCGCCAATTCTGAACCATCTTAGTCAAAATCCAGATGTCAGCTGCATTCACATCACATATCCAAGCCTCTCGCACCCGTGTTTAAGATATCGTATGCCCGATAATTAATTTAATTTACTAATAATTAAATTAATTATCTTCTTGATTCTTGATTAGTGCCACTCAACCTTTTCGACATGCCGGACCATGGTCCACTTGCAAGATTTGACATGATGATCCTTTTGAGCTCAGCAAGGGGGCATCATCACCCTGACTCACCAGGACACGGATTCCGTCAATAATCAACGGCACATCATACTATTAATATTATCTCCCAATTTACCGAGTCTATCGATCTAACAGAATAGATCTCGCCCATTGGTAAATCAAAGATATAATAATTAATAATATATGTCCGTCATTATTTCGGGATTCAGAGATCGTACTCCATAATAGCATCCGAGGTCTAATCCAATTTACTAAGTCAGTACAAAAATTGGATGACCTCTCTTTCGGTCCTACTCAATGTACACAAAGTACACTAGTGTAATCCTATGCTTAAGATAAACCACACCTGATTATATTACAACCATCCCGATGGTTTGTCCAACTCCATCTTGGTTGTGAGTCTCTTTCTTATGCTTCGGTAAGGAATCTGATAACATGTTCTTCTGTGCGACACCACACTCCATGTTATCTACAATGCCAAGCATTAGATGTTTAGTGCACATACTAAGTGCTGCTCGTCTGAAAAGGAGGACAAACTGCGAGTTTGTCCTGTTCTCCTATAAAAGGAGGACCTTTTTGCACGTGGGCGGTACGGTTCCGTACGACAACGAAGTGTTGCTCGTCTGAAAAGTGTTCTCTGCTTCCTCTCTCTCATTTTACTACATGCTGTAAAGAGGAAGATCACCACTGTAAAGATTTCTCCACCTGAAGGAGATTTTTGATAGTGGAAGTGGTGCACGGTGCGGATCCTTGGATTAGTCACCCATTTGGGTGGATACCAAGTAATCGTTTGGTTGTTAGCATTGTTATATTTTCTTTGCATATTATTATTTCGCTGCGCTAACGACTTTGTAGAGAAAAGACCGAAAAAGTGCTATTCACCCCCTGTAGCATGCCTGATCGATCCATCAGTTGGTATCAGAGCTGGTTCGTTTTGGAAGAACTCACCGTCAACCGGAGCAAGTATAATGGCGTTTCAAGAGGGATACTCCACTGCACGACCACCCTTCTTCGACGGAAACGACTTCGCGTATTGGAAAGGTAGAATGCAATACTACCTTATGAACTATAGGATCGTTTGTGTCCGCTAGAGGGGGGAATAGCGATTTTCGATTCTTCTTGTACCTACATTGTTAGTTGCACAGTGAAAACAATAATAAAGAAAATGAACAACGTTAACAAGAAGGGTTTACTTGGTATCCACCCCGGCCAGGTGACTAATCCAAGAATCCGTCGGTGGATCACTCCCCGGATAACCTCCGGCTAGTCCTTGTCGCTCCTTGTGGGTGGAGAAACCTCGCCACAGCACCTTGACACGATCAGGACTCTAGAGACTCTAACAAGCCTTAACCAAGCTTGTTTCGTCAAGAAACTCAACCACCACGAAGTCCTCTTTAAATAGGACTCGGGGTTGATTTCTTGCTACCAGTCGACTACTCCCAGGGCAGTCGACTGGTGCAGCCAAATTCGACCGTTGACACTCCCAACGTTCGAATTTGCCAGCTCACCATCCACCTACCAGTCGACTGGTCCCAGGCTGAGACCCTTCTGTGAGTTTCATCAGTCGACTGCCCTCAGGCCAGTCGACTGGTCTACTCACATACCTAAGGTTACCCTTCCTGAGTACATGTCACTCCGCACTCAAACCCTAAGATTTTCTGAGTACAATCACATTGCACTCATACCCTCACGACTCGACTGACTCCTCCTCCGCAGCCTCGACTGTTGCCTTCGCGCCCTCTTCATCTTCGGCTCCCGTCCCTCGGATGCACGCAAGCCTCCAGCTTGTCTCCATGCCATCCTTCACGCATGCCTCGAAGTCCGCACTCATCAGCTCATCGTCCCTACTCTCCAAGGTCCCTCAGGTGCGCACACAAGCTTCCAGCTTGTCTCCTTGCCACCCTTCACCGTACCGAGGACGTCCAGTCAAGTCCATATACGTAACCTGTACAACCTGTACACTCAACATACGCATATAATAATACAAGAGTAATCCTAACTTAAACCCTTTGCCCAAACATCAAAACGTTAACCCATGGTCACACCGGACCATCTTAGGGCCAATTGCTCCAACATGAACGATATTGAGAATTGGATTAGTATTGCAGATGGTTTCGAGGCACCTACCTATGAAAGAGGAGAACCAACACCGATGAGATCCTGGTCGAAGGAAGTAATGAAGAGGACGCAGTTAAATGGCAAGGCCACCACCACACTGCAGTGCGGGCTCTCAAAGGAGCAACTGAACAAGGTGGGGTCGTTCAAGAGCGTTAAGGAACTGTGGGACAAATTGGTGGAATTGAACGAAGGGTCAAACGAGTCCAGAAGAGCAAAGAAGGACTTGCTCGTGGCCCAACTCCAATCCTTATCCATGAAGAGCAAGGAGACTGTCAGCCAGCTACATGGAAGGGTGAAGGAGGTAATCAATGAGCTCCACGTGATTAGAGAAAAGATCGAGAACTAGGATATCGTCAGGTATGTTCTACAAGCCTTCCCGAGAACCACCTTGTGGGCATCCATGGTTGATGCTTACAAGGTATCAAGGGATTTGTCCATAGTTAAATTAGATGATTTATTTTGTGAATTTGAAATACATGAGCAAGCTAACATCTCGGCCAAAGAGAAGGGTATTTTCTTTATTGCAAAAAAGGAGAAGAAGAAGAGGAAGGAGAAGAAGAAGGTTGTCTACTCCTCCTCATCAGATTCAGAGGATTCCAGCGCCTCCATGGATAGCAACCAAGAGGCATTCATGGTAAGAAAGGCGCGTAAGGCTTTCAGAAATTTTTCTAACAAATCATATGCTAGGAAAGGGTCCAGAGGCAAGGGTAAGGCCAAGGACATTATATGCTACAACAGCCACCAAGAGGGACACATGAAGAATGAGTGCCCTCAGCTAAAGAGAAGAGATGACAAGAAGGAGGAGAAGAAGAAAGGTGACAAGAAGAAGTCAAAGGGAAAGAAGAAGGGTGCCACCAATCTCAAGGCAACCTCGGATGATCCATCATCCTCAGAGGAAGAAGAAGACCAAGTTTCCCATTTTGCTCTTATGGCACAGGATCACTGATAAGCACCATTTTATTGATTATTTTAATTGCTAAAATCCATGTTTGACCCATGTTTTTATTGCTTAATTATGATTTTACCCTAGGTTTTGGAACTTTATCTTATTTTGGACTTAATTATAAAATTACACAATTTTTGAATTATTTGGCCATTAATTTTCTGATTTATTTTTGTAGGCATGAAAGGATCCTGGACCTAGGGCATACTGGGTCAAACTTGAGTCGGATGTGAACCGAATCGAATTATCAAGCCTATGATTAATCCGGGCCTTCCGATTCAAGAGCGGCTAGATCTGAGCCATCCGGGACGATCTGAAGCAATCCGAGCTAGGGTTAGGGTTGATCAAGCTCTATGATCAAGATCTGAAGGTTTCATCCCAATCAGAGCTAAATCAACCGTTGGATCAAGCAAGGAGGGCTCTAGAGCGTCCATTCATAGATAGAGTTGATCTGGACCATCCGTTGCATATCTGGAGGATCCGAGCTACCACAAGGCAGATCCTGACCCCAGATCATCATCATAAAAGTTTGGCTCAAATCAGATCAGGATCTACCGTTGGATTTCATCAAAGCAATCTGAGCCGTCCATTATTTCCTATTTAATCAGAAACACAGCCTACCTTCTCCTCGTCGCGTCTCCGCCGTTTTCTGCGTCTTCTTCGTTTTCTCTTCACTGTTTTGGCTGATTTCTTCCATTCAAGGGGCGCGACCCCTCAATTCTTCATCAAGATCATCTTCTGGATCATTGGAGGTCAGTTTAGTTGAAGAATTCAGCTCGAATTCGCGTCGGACAGAGCTATTTGAGGGTTTCGGTGGCTCTGTGGTCTGACCACTGAAATCTCATCCACAAACCATTTTCGAGCTTCTGGGCAGCTTGTAGGGGTTCTCAGATGAGCTCAGAAGCTTTCCAATTCATCATCGCAGCTCCACTATTTGAGATCGAAGGGGTTCGGATTGGATTTTCCAGCTGATGCAGTTTAAGCCGAATTCAGAGATTGAAGTTGTTTTTCCACTGATTTGCTGAGCCTAGGGGTTCGAAGCCAGCTCTTGATTGACAACCAAGAAGATTTCGAGCTTAGGGAAGATTGAGGAGTAGCTTAGATAGTTAAATTTCAGTGTTTGTAGCTTAAATTCTATTTCTGCACTTGTTCTGTTTCTGAATTGGTTTCAGCTTGGTTAAGTTTCGTTTATTGCATTGTTTCAACTGTATTCTAGCTTTAAATCTTCAAGTTGAGTAGTTTAGGAACCTATCTAGAGGATAGTTGTGTTTGATTTCAGTTTATTTCAGTTTGAAACCTTGCGTGCCATTTAATTACCTTGCATATCAGTCCAATTCTGAAACTGAATTTCAGTTTCTGAATTTTCAGTTTGATTCACTTTCGGTGAGTTAATTCAGTTAGTTTAAGTTTGTTTAGATCTTAGCTTCATTCTTGAACCCTGTTTAGCTTTGGCAACTCGAAACTTCAAATTGCTCCCCACTTGAACAATTGCGTATCAAGATCTGTCCTGTATTTCTGCTCCATTGTGTTCTGAAATTGACATTTCTGCTCACTCAATTAAGAAATCTGAGTTGATGTTTTCCACCTAATTGTTTCTGATTTGCATTTTAATTGTTCGCCTCAATTGCATCTGCATTACATCAGCTCATAGGGTTGCAATTGGCATGATTTTCAGCACATGGTATCCTTGTTTGCGTGCCAAAAGGGTGAATTCCTGCACTTTGTATCAAGAGGTAGCTGTGGAACTGTTTGGTATCAAGTAGCCCTGATATTTAGTGTGTTTTAGAGCTTGAAATTATCTAGCATTGCAATTAGCCATCTCTGAAAATTCCTTTGCATTTGCTTGCTTCCATCGATTGCATCAAGTTGAGTTGAGTTCGTTTGAATGTTTGGTTATTAGATTTTGTAGCCAACATTAGTGTTAACTTGTTTGGTTGCGAAAATTATCATCCACTGCTCCATTTCTTAGTTTAGCATTTGTTTGCAGTTTGAATTCAGATTTACCTTTCCAATATCAATTTAATTCCTTTGGTTGATTCAATTTCCCTTTGATTGAGTTACTACTTGATATCGATCTCTTAATTCCTTTGTGTAGTTTTCCTTTCTTTTCCTTGTGTTTTAATTCCAAATTTGCAACCCAAACCTAATTATTCACTCGAAACCCAAAATTCACAAACGACACCTAAATACAAGCGCGAATCGAACAACGTCAACTAGTCCCCGAGAAAAATACGACCTGTGGCCCCTATATTACATTTTCATGCTTTTGATTGTAAAAGGGTTTCCAGCATTCATTCACATTTAAATTTGAGGCCCACTTTCATGACACATAGATTGGGCACTGTTAAATTTTTGGCGCCGTTGCCGGGGAAGCAACTAGTTGATTTGTTTGATTTTTGCTTGTGTACTTTTTGATATATCATTGGGTTCTATTTTATTTTGCTTTATCTTTTGTATACGGTTACTGCCATTTTTCTTGTTTGTTTTGTGACAGGGATGCAGGTTAAAAATGTTTTCATCCACTTATCAGCAGCCGTGTCCACAATTTCAGCAGAACCAACCTTTCAATCAACCACAGCAAGAATTCCAACAGCCCTATTCTAATTTTCAGCAACCAAATCAGTCTTTTCAGCCACCATTACAACAATTCGAGCAACCACAGCAATTCCAACAATTTCAGCCGGATTTTCAGCCAATTTAGCCATTATTCCAGAATTTTCAGATTGGGCAGCCATCATTTCAGCAATTTCAGCCCAATTTCCAACCACAAACTCAGCATGGGCAGCCACCATTTCAGAATTTCCAAAAACAAAATCAGAATTTTCAGCCCACTCAATTTGAGTTTTCATCACCATAATTTCAACCTCAGATCCAAGACTTTCAGAGCTACAATTTTCAGCCATCTCCACCAACTTGTGATCTAAATTTTCAGCAGTTTAATCAGCCTGTGCAACCATTTGATCAGCCCCCACAGTTTCCATTTCAGCATGCACAGCCTCCTCCTGGACTTCAGCAGCCCTATTTTCCATTTCAAGACCAACAAGGGTTCCACACTAACCAAGGAGGCTTTGATGATCCTGATTGGGATGAGGCTCTACACCAAAGGATGATGGAGATGTGTCAACAAATGTTTCAACAACAACAACAACGCCTTGAGAAATTGCAAGATCGATTGAATCAGATACAAGCCCAAAGATCAGAACAATTATCTTCTCAAGCTGCTTTTAATTCTTAGAGCCCCGGAGTTGGATTTATATCAGTTCAAGGTGACCCTAACGCATGGCCAAGTCCTTCTTCAAGTAATCTTGCACATTTAATAGAAGAAGAAGAAGAAGAAGAAGTAATCATCAAATATAGGGCACCTACAGTATGCATTCCTCCGGAGATTCCTGCTCAAAATTCATTTTCAAGTTTTTCAGCTCCACAGGACCATTCTAGACTCTTATTTTGTGATGATAGCATTAGTGATGGTCCTAATTTTTCTGATACTGTTGTTGCAGATATTACAGAAGAAGAATGCATAGAGGATGATTCCATAGGTGTAGGGGATTGCACTAAGCCCCAGGGACCACCACAGTTGACTGTTACATTAGAAGATTCAGAAGATGAACCAGAAAGTGTAGGGACCTGCATGGTGGAAGCAAGCACCCAAGGATCACCTGCTTTAGTTGAGTGTCCACCAGAATCTGAGGCTGAAGAGGAGCATGTACTTGACCAGGAGGAGGCCATGGATACATCTACACTTGTACAACCTCCAGGTATTGTCTAGCACGCTCAGGTAAGTATTTCTCCTTTTTCTTCAGAAAAATTCAGCGAGGTACCTAGTTTTGACTTTATTGACTCTGATGAATTTATTGATATACCTTGTGTAGAGATTGTTTGTGAAAATCCAATAGAGGTACCAAATATTGATTTCCTCAGCCATCATGCATTACTTGATACATCTCCTGTAGATATGGATAGCGAAATAATTTTAGAGGCACCCATAATTGATGTTGTTTTTTATGATGAATCACTTAATACATCTTTTGTGGATATGGATAGTGAAAATTTTTTAGAAGTGCCTGAAATGGATGTTATTTATTTTGATGAATCTCTTGCTATATCTTATGCTGATGTTGAATGTGAAAGACTTATGGAAATATCTGAGATTGATTTGATTGGCTGTGATACATTGCTTCATACATTCTTGATAGGAAATAATTATGAAATTTCTATTGATGAGCCAGAAATTGATTTCTTTATTTGTGATGATGTTCTGGATGCAAATTTGGTAGGAAATAATGTTGAAAATTTTATTGAGGCACCAGAATTTGATTTAATTGAATATGATGCAATTTTGGATTCATTTGATGCAGAGACTGAACTTATATCATTTCTTTCTGACCCTGAACGCTTGAGAGAGGTATTACATTGTTTTGCAGGGTCCAGAAGACTTCAGGAGTGGGTGCTCCAACTGAACAGACTTCAGCCTCCTGGAAGGACTTCTGAAGGGCATAAAGAAGGAGGAGAAGATCTTACTTTAATCCAAAGCACTCCACCTCTGACATGGCTCTTGAACCTGAATCGCTTGAGGCCACCAGAGCAATTGTTTGTAAAGTTTAAGTGTGGGGGAGTCCCAAATCTCCCAGCCATCCAGACTCCTCCACTACCAAGATGGAGGCTACTGCTTAATAGGCTCCGTCCACCAGAATAAGGGGAGTTTGTTTCTTTTCTTATTTTCTTTTATTTTATTTTTCATTTTCATGCTTCCTAGAATTAGAATTTTCCTTTGATCTAAGTCCTTGTAAATAAATGCGTGTTAGTTCTTTTAGCACTTTTTCTTGCATGATTAGGAATAAATGTATCCCTCTTGGTTATCTCCATAGCATTTTAGAATCTTTTGGAAAATAAGTTAAATTTGGTTGTTAAGACTTAAGGTTTGAGCTAATGGATGAATTCTTGGATGCTTGAGTACTATTTGGTTTTAGATTCTTAATTGATGATTTGAGATGAATCATTTGCACCTAGTGAGAATTAACCTTACTTTTGTGATACACATATGTCATTGTGCTCTAGAACTTGCTTAGATTATTTCAAAATCATATTTCGATGATTGGATCACATCTATAGAGACTAATCACTTTATTTCTTTTCCATATCAAATTTTGGCAAAAATCATGTTCATTCCATTTTTCTTCACTTATTTCTTACTCTTACCCTCACTTTTCTTTGGACTTGTTGTTTGAGATGTTTTCTTAATGCTATTTTGCCCGAGACGGACAAAAATTCAAGTGTGGGGGAGTGACTAGCTTTTTGGAAAGAAATTTTTTATCAAGGATGCACTTCAATTCGAAAAAAAAAAAAAATTTTGTGCTAAGTTGGATTGATACCAAGATCAAGTGGGAAGAAGTGTTTAAGGATGGAAGCAATTGGAAATCTCAATTCCTTATTATATTTTGAAGATCCAAATAGCGTGCAAAAAAAAAAAAGAGGTTTGGCACGCAAAAGCTTGTGCCAAGGTGAAGAAAGAAAACAAAAATTTGCTATTTTGGATGAGAAATTGACTTGGATCAAAACTTGGAAGTTGGAATTGTGGAAACTAAGCCCGCATCAATCTGATCCAATGCAGAATATTGTTTGAGATGTTTTCTTAATGCTATTTTGCTCGAGACGGACAAAAAATTCAAGTGTGGGGGAGTGACTAGCTTTTTGGAAAGAAATTTTTTTATCAAGGATGCACTTCAATTCGAAAAAAAAAAAATTTTGTGCTAAGTTGGATTGATACCAAGATCAAGTGGGAAGAAGTGTTTAAGGATGGAAGCAATTGGAAATCTCAATTCCTTATTATATTTTGAAGATCCAAAAAAAAAAAAGGGTTTGGCACGCAAAAGCTTGTGCCAAGGTGAAGAAAGAAAACAAAAATTTGCTATTTTGGATGGGAAATTGACTTGGATCAAAACTTGGAAGTTGGAATTGTGGAAACTAATCCCGCAACAATCTGATAGAGTTCACTGATGGAAGCTGCTCAAAATCTGATCCAATGCAGAATATTGTGCCAAAAACAGAGAATGGAAAAGAAAATTTGTGCCATAAAGAGAAATTTGAAATTAATGGAGTTTGTAGCACAAATGGATGATGCAATCAGTAATACTTTGCTAAGGTCTGAATTGGGAGTGGTAAAATCTGAATAGCAACTAAAACAAGCTGAACTCCAGCTGTTAAGTCTAAAAATGAAGCTGAGAAAAAGTTGAATGGAGGTTGAATTGAAGCTTTTTGGAAGCTGGGATCAATGCAGAAAATTTGCAGCTAATAGAGGATGTTTCGGCCACTTTGTTGGAAAGGAAATTGCAGCTGTTTTTGGTCAGTTTGTTTTGGACTTGCAGCTGTACTTTGCTAGGAAAATCAGTATTCGAAAGGGCTGAACAAGATGTGTGAACAAAAGCTGAATATGAGCTGAAAAATCTGAATTACAAGGCATTGGGATGTTGTAATCTGCCGAGCTTGACATAGAATTGCTGAATGAAACAAACTGAACTCGGAGTAAGCTTTAAGATGCTGAATTCTGTTGAAAGAGTGTTGTTGAACATGTATTGGAAAATTCAGAATTGAATTACAAGGACTTAAATGATGATATCACAAAAATAGTTTTGTATCAATCCAAACTGAAATTGATCTTTTTAATTCAGCAAATGTTTTGCTGCATCTGAACAGAACTGGTAGAATGTTTTCAGCTGAATTCAACTTTGAAAGGGAGCAGCTTACAAGTGAAAGAAACTGGAAGAAATCAGAACATAAAGGCAAGAAAAAAATTGCAGTGCAGTTTCCTAAACTTGACTTGCTACTTAGCCATTTTCGAGTGGAACACCTAAATCTTCCACTACCAATTGATGCAAGTACCTGTGTACTAATTTTCTTTGAAAAGGAATCAAAATTTTGCAGGATCTGGAAGATGCCGTGGAGCTGGAATTGAAACACAGAAACAGAAAAGAAAATTTAAGTGGTAGGTGTGCCAACTTGAAGGGTTGTGTATCAAGAAGGTCACGACAGTGTGAATTGGAGCTACTTCCTGGTCAGCAAGTATCCAACTGAGCATATTGAGACCAGGAATGAATTCAAAAATTGACTAGAGAAAAAAAAAAGAAACAGCAACAAGTTTGAAAACAGTTTGAGAAAAAGAAAAAAAAAGAGAATAAAGAACCAAGTGGCACACCATTGAGCTTTGGCACTATAAAATCACTGAAGTTTCTCTCATCCAAATTGAAGATTTGTTCCACCATCATTCTGATTTCAGTAGAGAAAAGAAAGAAGAAGAGAAAAATCAGGAAAGAAGAAAAGAGAAACAAGTGGCACACAAAAGGAAAAATTGGCACAATGACACCAACAAGTTATTCTTCATCCAAATCAAAGGAATTACTCAAGATTTACTCCACCACACTTTTGATATCATTAGAAGACTGTTAAGATGGGGCAAAAGCACATTGGAAATATTTTTGAGCAACCAAGTCTCCCACTCCATCAATTTTTCCATTTCCTTGATTTTTATTCCATTTCTCACCATTTTTCATGTTTCCATTTGTTTTTATAGTTGTTGATCCTAATCATGAATAATGGTGGAGATTAGATAATAAGCAAGCCTATGGTAGTGCAAGAAGCATGTGTGTTTGAGTGAGCTCCATTTTCATCATCAACTTAGAACTTAAGGAGAGAGCCACAAAAACTTCACATGAAAGGCGAGTGATTTAAATTCATCTCAATGACTCATGATAGATGAAAAGGCTAAGTTGTTGATTTAAGGACAAGATACTAATCCATAGAGCTTAGATTTATGAGAATTGACAACCTTAGGTAATTTCTTTTCATTTGTTTCTAATTATGCTTAAGAAAGCCTAAGGGATACATATTTAGTTGTTTCGCGAGACGCTCAAGGTTAAGTGTGGGGGAGTTGATAAGCACCATTTTATTGATTATTTTAATTGCTAAAATCCATGTTTGACTCATGTTTTTATTGCTTAATTATGATTTTACCCTAGGTTTTGGAACTTTATCTTATTTTGGACTTAATTGTAAAATTACACAATTTTTGGATTATTTGGCCACTAATTTTCTGATATATTTTTGTAGGCATGAAAGGATCCTGGACCTAGAGCATACTGGGTCAAACTTGAGTCGGATGTGAACCGGATCGAATTATCAAGCCTACGATTAATCCGGGCCTTCCGATTCAAGAGCGGCTAGATCTGAGCCATCCGGGACGATCTGAAGCAATCCGAGCTAGGGTTAGGGTTGATCAAGCTCTATGATCAAGATCTGAAGGTTTCATCCCAATCAGAGCTAAATCAACCGTTGGATCAAGCAAGGAGGGCTCTAGAGCGTCCATTCACAGATAGAGTTGATCTGGACCATCCGTTGCATATCTGGAGGATCTGAGCTACCACAAGGCAGATCCTGACCCCAGATCATCATCATAAAAGTTTGGCTCAAATCAGATCAAGATCTACCGTTGGATTTCATCAAAGCAATCTGAGCCGTCCATTATTTCCTATTTAATCAGAAACACAGCCTACCTTCTCCTCGTCGCGTCTTCGCCATTTTCTGCGTGTTCTTCGTTTTCTCTTCACTGTTTTGGCTGATTTCTTCCATTCAAGGGGCGCGACCCCTCAATTCTTCATCAAGATCATCTTCTGGATCTTTGGAGGTCAGTTTAGTTGAAGAATTCAGCTCGAATTCGCGCCGGACAGAGCTATTTGAGGGTTTCGGTGGCTCTGTGGTCTGACCGCTGAAATCTCATCCACAAACCATTTCCGAGCTTCTGGGCAGCTTGTAGGGGTTCTCAGGTGAGCTCAGAAGCTTTCCAATTCATTATCGCAGCTCCACTATTTGAGATCGAAGGGGTTCGGATTGGATTTTCCAGCTGATGCAGTTTAAGCCGAATTCAGAGATTGAAGTTGTTTTTTCACTGATTTGCTGAGCCTAGGGGTTCGAAGCCAGCTCTTGATTGACAACCAAGAAGATTTCGAGCTTAGGGAAGATTGAGGAGTAGCTTAGATAGTCAAATTTCAGTGTTTGTAGCTTAAATTCTATTTTTGCACTTGTTCTGTTTCTGAATTGGTTTCAGCTTGGCTAAGTTTCGTTTATTGCATTGTTTCAACTGTATTCTAGCTTTAAATCTTCAAGTTGAGTAGTTTAGGAACCTATCTAGAGGATAGTTGTGTTTGATTTCAGTTTATTTCAGTTTGAAACCTTGCGTGCCATTTAATTACCTTGCGTATCAGTCCAATTCTGAAACTGAATTTCAGTTTCTGAATTTTCAGTTTGATTCACTTTCGGTGAGTTAATTCAGTTAGTTTAAGTTTGTTTAGATCTTAGCTTCATTCTTGAACCCTGTTTAGCTTTGGCAACTCGAAACTTCAAATTGCTCCCCACTTGAACAATTGCGTATCAAGATCTGTCCTGTATTTCTGCTCCATTGTGTTCTGAAATTGACATTTCTGCTCACTCAATTAAGAAATCTGAGTTGATGTTTTCCACCTAATTGTTTCTAATTTGCATTTGAATTGTTCGCCTCAGTTGCATCTGCATTACATCAGCTCATAGGGTTGCAATTGGCATGATTTTCAGCACATAGTATCCTTGTTTGCGTGTCAAAAGGGTGAATTCCTGCATCTTTGTATCAAGAGGTAGCTGTGGAACTGTTTGGTATCAAGTAGCCCTGATTTTTAGTGTGTTTTAGAGCTTGAAATTATCTAGCATTGCAATTAGCCATCTCTGAAAATTCCTTTGCATTTGCTTGCTTCCATCGATTGCATCAAGTTGAGTTGAGTTCGTTTGAATGTTTGGTTATTAGATTTTGTAGCCAACATTAGTGTTAACTTGTTTGGTTGCGAAAATTATCATCCACTGCTCCATTTCTTAGTTTAGCATTTGTTTGCAGTTTGAATTCAGATTTACCTTTCCAATATCAATTTAATTCCTTTGGTTGATTCAATTTCCCTTTGATTGAGTTACTACTTGATATCGATCTCTTAATTCCTTTGTGTAGTTTTCCTTTCTTTTCCTTGTGTTTTAATTCCAAATTTGCAACCCAAACCTAATTATTCACTCGAAACCCAAAACAAACGACACCTAAATACAAGCGCGAATCGAACAACGTCAACTAGTCCTCGAGAAAAATACGACCTGTGGCCCCTATATTACATTTTCATGCTTTTGATTGTAAAAGGGTTTCCAGCATTCATTCACATTTAAATTTGAGGCCCACTTTCGTGACACATAGATTGGGCACTGTCAAATTTTTGGCGCCGTTGCCGGGGAAGCAACTAGTTGATTTGTTTGATTTTTGCTTGTGTACTTTTTGATATATCATTGGGTTCTATTTTATTTTGCTTTATCTTTTGTATACGGTTACTGCCATTTTTCTTGTTTGTTTTGTGACAGGGGTGCAGGTTAAAAATGTTTTCATCCACTTATCAGCAGCCGTGTCCACAATTTCAGCAGAACCAACCTTTCAATCAACCACCGCAAGAATTCAAACAGCCCTATTCTAATTTTCAGCAACCAAATCAGTCTTTTCAGCCACCATTACAACAATTCGAGCAACCACAGCAATTTCAACAATTTCAGCCGGATTTTCAGCCAATTCAGCCATTATTCCAGAATTTTCAGATTGGGCAGCTCAAAATAAACCGAATTAGAAGTGACCATGGTGGGGAGTTCCAAAATGCAAGTTTCACACAATTTTGTGTCGAAAATGGATACAAGCATGAATTTTCATGCACAAGGACTCCGCAACAAAATGGGGTAGTTGAGAGGAGAAATCGAGCTCTACAAGAAGCTGCTAGGACTATGCTTAATGCATATTCTCTTCCTAGCTACTTTTAGGCCGAAGCGGTTAACACCGTTTGTTATATTCAAAATCGGGTGTTGGTACATAGGTTTCTAGGAAAAACACCTTTTGAATTATGGAATGGGAGAGTACCACAAGTCCACTACTTTAGGGTCTTTGGATGTAAAGTATACATTCTAAATACCAAAGATGACCTAAGAAAGTTTGAGTCAAAAGTCAATGAAGGAAATCTAGTAGGGTACTCATTGACTAGTAGGGGTTATAGAGTTTACAACAAGAGGACAAAAGTGATTGAGAAGTCCTCAAATGTTAAATTTGATTAAACAACAAATACCTACCCTAGAAAAGCCTCAATTGATAAGGATATAAAAGAGGTCCAACCCCTTGCCCAAAGAATCCAAGACCTACATTTGGAGGGCATGATCAAGGGGGGGGGGGGGTAAGGGGTATCCTAGAGGATGAGGAAGAAGTGATGGATAGAGAGAATACGATAGAGGGGGTGAATATCGTAAAAAACTTTTGGATTAGATTGAGAGAAATTACGCAGCGGAAATAAAAACAAACAAACGCAAACACAAGATTTTTTACTTGGTTCGGAGTCGCGGTCGGCTCCTACTCCAAGGCCCACAGTCCTTGACCGTTTACTGCGGGCAATTCTATAATCGCGCAAGTTATTACAAAACTTTGTACAGTAATAGTGCAGTAAAAAGTACAATTATGCTCTTTGTTACCGACGCCCGGTGTAGGTCATTCTTTGGTGCAGAGGGTCGGCGGCGGCGCTTGAATCTCGAGATCGGAGGTTTCCGGAGCAGAGCGCATGAGTCGAAGAGCGTAGAGGCGTTGGAAGAATTGATGTCAAAGCCTTAGTGGTTGAACCCCTTTTATTGTGCTCCTGGGGGCGCCCAAGACGCTGGGGGCGCCTGACACGTGTCTTCGGATCCGAGAACCCTCATCTGAAGCTCGGTCAAGGCTTATCCCTCCAGAATCGGGATCGGAGCTGACGGGGGCACCCGGGACACAGCGGGTGCCCGGGATGACTTGGTCTGCTGGCTTCTCGGCTGACTTGAATTCTATCCGCTTCGTTGGCTTGGGCCCAAGGTGCCCGAGGCATCCGAGGCGCCCGGGACCATAGGGGCTCCCGGGAGCTTGAGGGTGCCTGCCCCAGTGAGCTTCCGAAGTGACTCTTGCTAAACTTCTCATTTGGCCTTGGCCTTGGGCGCCCGGGACCTCCCGGGCGCCTAACCCAGCTGCTGCCCTTCTCCTTTAGTGCGTTTTGAGCTGTAGAAACTCGTTCCTTTGGTCCTGCATCCAGGGTTAGTACCAAACATAATAAAGCAAGAATGTTAGTGATTTTTACAGCCATAGCTGTCTTGGTTCTGACTTTGGGTCTCCAAAATGGAACCCTAGGTCGAACCAACGCCTACTGTTCCCTCGACGGGGAACGCGTCCACACCAACTCCTCTAAGGAGAATTTACCTTATGCCAACCGGCTCCTCCGGTTGGACTTTTGCCCAGCAATCCTTCGCCAGGTGCCTAGCAGCCCTTCGCCAGGTCTTGGGTACCAAGCAATCCTTCGCCTGGTGCCTAGCAGTCCTTCGCTAGGGCTTCGGTACCAAGCAGTCTTTTGCCTAGTGCCTAGCAGTCCTTCGCTAGGTCTTCGTCTCCTAGCAGCCCTTCGCTAGGTGCCCAGCAGCCCTTCGCCAAGTCTTAGGATTTCGATGCCTAGCACTTCTTCGCTAGGTGCCTAGCAGTCCTTCACTAGGACTTCAATCTGTACACTCAAGTAACATGTTAGATAAAGATAGCATCTTAACTTTTGAACTCTTTGCCATTATCAAAACCCAGGTTCGACTTGGGTGCTGCCTGCACCAACAATCTCCCCCTTTTTGATTTATGGCAACCCGGTTCAAAAAGTTAAGTTAATAATAAACAGGTGGAATACCAGTTTTGTTTCCTCCACCTGGAAGGAATCTCCCCTTAGGTTTTTCAAAGGTTTGTGGGGTTTGAAAATTTTCTAAGTCTAAAAAAAATGGAATTGATTTTTCAACACATAGAAAATTTTTCAAAAGAAGTTTTTTGGAAAACATTTTAATAAAAAATTAGTTGGGCGCTTGGAAAATTTATTCTTAGAACCTTTACACTTAGAAAAATTTTCAAGTCAATAACTTAGAAAGTTTTCTAAACATCTTATAAAGTTAAAACAATTTTGATAAAAAAAATTTCAATCTCTTTAGTACTTCAAAAACTTTATACTTAGAGACTTTTCTATTAGAGAAGTTTAAAAATGAGTACTTAGAAAAAAAACATCTTTGGTCAAGTACTTAGACACAGTTTTTGAAAATAGTGTAGGACCGGTGCCGTCGATAGAGGGGGGGGGTGAATGTCGACCGTTAAAATCTTTTCGTTAACTTTGTAAAAGACTTTCGTTCGTTCTGAACACAGAGTTAGTAGCAGTGAAAAAGCAATAGAACGAACGAACAAAGCAAAAGACAGTTTACACGCGGGATTTATTTACTTGGTTCCCGACCCCCAGGGTCAGTACGTCCAAGGCCTATGTACTCGGCGTGAGTCCACTATTGGTCTCCTTTCCGGAATTTTTGAAGGTGGAGAAACTCGTCTTACAGTACAACAATTACAAGAACAAATATAGAAAATTAAGTGCGGAATATTAAACGCAAACCGAACAAGACAAAGTTTGAAGCTCGGCCGATCTGGACCTCCGAAGTGCCGCGCACATCCTCCTGGAGCCTCCCGGTCATAGAGCCTCGTCTTTAGCGCGTTTTCGTCGGTCAGAATGATCAGAATCGCTCTGGAATGTTTTGTTTGAAGCAGAGGGGTCGAAGCCCCTTTTATAGGCTTCCTACGGGCGCCCTGGACGTCGGGGGCGCCCTGATAAACCCGGTCAAACCTTATCCCTGCGCCGACCTCGCCGTAGCTGATAAAACCTTTGACCAGGGCACCCCGAACCTCCCGGGTGCCCTCATGAAGGCTTATCTGTGTTTTGGACTCGAAACAGCAAAAATAGCTTTGAACTCGGGCGCCCCGTACGCTCCGGGCGCCCCGCTTGACACCTATTCAGCCTTCAACACTTTACTGCCACTTTTTCTTCTTTATTTTGGGCGCCCCCACTGATGGGGATGCCCTGGATGCATGGGGGCGCCCCCACTGATGGGGGCGCCCTGCTTCAGGGCTTCCAGCAGCCTGCTTTATCTTCCAATCTTGGTACCTGCAAGATACACAAACACAAAACACATATACATATAATATTAGCCTTAAGGACTTGGTTCGGACTTCGGATGTCTACGAAACCCTAGGTCGAACCGGCACAAGTTCCCATCCCCGAGAACTCGCCCTTCACCTACTCCTTTCAGGAGCCGGTTGCCACCCAGTCCTTTGGGTGGACTTTTGCTTAGCTTCCGATACTTTCGGACCTCGAGACGCCCAAACTCTGACCCATCTCTACTCCTGTCCTTAGTCATCGCTTAGCTAAGTTGCTCAGTCCCTTGGACCAAGACTTCATTCCCTAGCAGTCCTTTACCAGGTGCCTAGAAGTCCTTCGCCAGGTCTTCATTCCCTAGCAGTCCTTCGCCGGGTGCCTAGCAGTCCTTCGCCAGGTCTTTATTCCCTAGCAGTCCTTCGCCAGGTGCCTAGCAGCCCTTCGCTAGGTGCTTAGCAGCCCTTCGCCAGGTCTTAGGGTTTCGATACCTAGCAACCCTTCGCTAGGTGTCCAGCATCCCTTCGCCGGGTCATAGGGTTTCGATGCCTAGGTTAACTAGGACTTTTCTTCAACATAGGTTACTTCTCCTTTGCTCTCCTTTGTCTGTTCATTGTATCACTGACTTAAGTGTATTGTCAAATATTAAAACACTTAAAGAAGAACATCATTGATGTAACTTGCACCAACAATCTCCCCCTTTTTGATATTTGATAATAACTTAAGTTATATTGGTTGAAGGGGCTAACTTACTATCCTTGGGATCAAACAAAAAAATGACCTTAGTTTTGAAAATATATTTTTGATCCTCTGGGAATGCTCTCCCATTTTGAAAAACATTTTGATCAAATGGTCCTTTGGTAAGAATCAAAAAAAAAATTCTAACGTAAGCACACCTGTCCCCCTTTGTCATACATCAAAAAAAAACTACCAGAAATACTTGCGCCAACCATGAGAATATTTGGTTCTTTTTGAAAATACTTAGTATAAATTTTTGAAGGCATAGCATAAAACTCAGTATTTAAGTATTTAGATCTTAGAAAATTTAAACAATATTTGTAACACCTAATAATTTTCTGGTATTATTAGGGATTTTTAGGAATTTTTCTAGCATTTTTCGGAATTTTATTGCATTTTTCGGATTAAAAATAAAAAGGAAAAAATTAAGGGGTGTGGTGGGGATTGATCCCGCGACCACAGGGAGAAGCAAAGCCTTAAGGGTAGCCAAGTAACCAGCTGTGCTAGGGTATCAAGCACAGAAAAAAATGAAACGAAATAATGTTATAGTTGATTAAGCCCGTTTCATGAAGAGGTATTTAAACTTCCACTTAAGTTGTGTTAAGACCCCTTTTAGGATTTGGGGAGGCCACGCGAGCAAAGGGAGGAGGCTGCGAAAATAGGGAGAAAGGGGGAGTTTTCTTCCTCCTTCTTCTTCCTCTTGAGTGGAGAGCCTAGGGCTTCTTCCCTAGGGCTAAGAAGTGGAGTTTTCTTGCAAAGGAAGAGGAAAAGAACCCTACACTAGGAATTTCGAGATACTTAGTGAGTTTCTTCAAGAAAAGTGTAAGTAAATCACTCACCTGCAATAGGAGTAGCTTCGCATGTAGTTTCCTTGTTGTAGAACCTTGATTTTGTAATCTAAGTGCATGCTTTGAGAATATTGTTTATTGTGTGATTTAAGTTTCTAAAGAATACATGTTTTTAATCATAGAATTTGAATTGGAGTAGATTGTTATGTGTGTGATGTAAGCATGAAAGATTAAGTTCTCGAAAAGTCCCAAAAATGAGTTTTGGGTTAAGGGCACGCAAGGTGCTCGATGAAAGTTCCAAGTGAGAAAGGTAAAATTTTGTAGTGCAAAGATTTATGAAAAAGAAAGTTTAGCTTGATAAATACAAGCATTATGAGTAAGAAAGTATTTTACTTTTGTAAAGTGACATGTACCGGGCAAAAGAGAGGCCCACAGAAAGTTAGAAAGAAGCTCTAATAGGGTGCGGTGGCTAGCTACCCCGAAACCTATTAGGGATGCGCGCATTGGTACACTGATACCAGGTACATTGTCAAGGTCTGAGAAAGTTGATTATTATTTTAAAATATATGAGTATATGGAAGTGTTTCAATTTTCCTTAAGCGTATGTTTTGTTATGTATGATAACATGGTTATGTTATAAGCATGTTAAAGAGAAAGAGCAAAGAAGTTAGTGTTTTAAAGTATGAAAATGTATCATTAGTAAGTTTCAAAAGAAATCATGAGCATGTTAAGTTTGTAAGTGTTTTGATGCTAATAAATGTTTTCAAGCATGATTGAGCATGATAAGTGTAGAAAAGTTCTCATGTGTAAATATTTCCAAGTGCATGTATTTTGAAGCAAGCATTCTTTGAAAAGAGCATGTTTATCCCTTATCGTTGGATTTGTGAGTTAGGATTTACTTACTAAGCAATTTGCTTATTAGTTGCATTTTCCTTCTATTGCAGATAAAGGTAAAGAAAAATCATAAGTTAAGGAGGCGAAGGGACTTGCATTGATGTTCAGTGGCGGCGGAACCGTGGAAGAGATCATTGGGCTAAGTCTTGTAGAACACGTGTTTTGGTGTTTCGAAGTGGTAGAATGAATGACTTTGTTTAAACTTTGCATAGACTCCAAGTTGGGTACAAACTCTAGTCTAAAGTTCACACATATTTTGATAGCTTATTTACTTCCGCAAAAGTCCTAATTTCAAGTTTATGAGGTTGTTTTGGATTGCTAAAATGTTTAAAAAATTAGTATAGAGTATAGAAATGGAGTTATGTCTTTGTATAGCTTGAAGGTATATGTTTTGTGGATCGATGGAGAAGGTTTATAGGTATGAAATACAGGTTTTCAGGCGTGCCAGTCGACTGGTTCAGAACCAGTCGACTGCGATATCGAACAGAACCTTCTGTTCGATGCACCAGTCGACTGGCTATTTACCAGTCGACTGGTACCATTGAAAAGAAGTGGTATAGAGCAGCTGGTTAGTGCTTCAGTCTTACAACTAAGAGGTCTAGGGGTCAAATCCTTGCAAAGCAAATAAAATGAAAGTTGTTTTGTTGTTTTTGGAAAAAAAAAGAGAGAAGGAAGAAAAAAAAAATATTTCATAGCAAGTTAAAGGAAGTCCAGTAGTTATAACCTAAGGCTAAGAATAAGGTAAAGTCAAGGTTAAGTGAAAGTGACGTCCGTTCTTAAGTTAGTGGTAGAGAAGGCGGGTCGTCACAGAGTGGTATCAGAGCAAAAGGTTCCACCCTTCCCCACACTGACATCA
>JAGFNQ010003265.1:0-43916 GCA_024364735.1 Boesenbergia rotunda
ATTGCGCCTCCATTCAAAGTAAATACGTATCCGGACTGAAATTTGGAGTCATCCTTATCTGTCTGGAAACTGGCATTTGTATACCCACGTATTATCATATCTCCTTCTCCATATATTAGGAATACATCCTTAGTTCTTCTTAAGTACTTAAGGATTGTCTTGACAGCCGCCCAATGATCCATTCCTGGATCAGACTGGTATCTGCTTGTGACGCTCAGAGCATACGATACATCGGGCCTAGTACATAACATAGCATACATGATAGATCCTATCGCGGATGCATAAGGAATCTTATTCATGCAAATCCTCTTGTCTTCTGTGCGCGGACACATAGACTTTGAAAGGTTGATCCCATGCCTGATGGGAAGGTAACCTTTCTTAGATTCCGACATGCTAAACCTTTTTAGCACTCGGTCTATATATGTAGACTGCGAAAGAACAAGCAATCGTTTTGATCTATCTCTGTAGATTCTAATCCCAAGGATATAGGTTGCTTCTCCCAGGTCTTTCATGGAGAAAGTTTTGGACAACCAAATTTTAACCGACTGTAAGACTGATATATTGTTTCCTATAAGTAATATGTCATCGACATATAATACTAGGAATACGACTGCACTCCCACTAACCTTCTTGTACACACAAGGTTCGTCAGGATTTTGTGAGAAATCAAACTCTTTGATTGACTCATCAAAACGGATGTTCCAGCTCCTGGATGCTTGCTTCAGTCCATATATGGATCGTCGAAGCTTCCATATTTTGATTTTATCAACTGATGTGAAACTTTCAGGTTGTATCATGTATACATCCTCAAGCAGGTTTCCATTAAGGAAAGCTGTTTTCACATTCATTTGCTATATCTCATAATCATAATAAGCTGCTATGGCCAGGAGCATCCGAATGGATTTAAGCATAGCTACTGGCGAATAGGTTTCGTCATAATCAATTTTTTGTTTCTGACGATATCCTTTTGCCACTAATCTAGCTTTAAAGGTAACAACATTACCTTCTATGTCGGTTTTCTTCTTGAAAACCCACTTGCACCATTTGGGCTTAATCCCTTCAGGTGGGTTAACCAAGTCCCATACTTGATTTTCGTACATGGAATCTATTTCCGACTTTATGACTTCAAGCCATTTGTCCCTTTCTAAACTTTTCAGAATATTATCATAACTGATAGGTTCTTCATCGCTAATAAGTGACAAGTCGTTCGATTCACTTACGAGAAATCCGTATCTCTCTGGAATATTGCGTGTCCTATCAGATCTACGAAGAAGTGGTGTTGTTTTAGGTTCAACTGATAGCTCATCATTATGAGTTATTGGTTGTGGGTCTTGACTAGGTGTCTCTGTAATGTCTATTGGAGTTTCTTGAACTTCTTCAAGTTCAATACTACCACTATTTTCTTGAAAAAGAAATTCTTTTTCCAGAAATACAGCATGCCTTGAAACAAACACCTTTTGTTCCAAGGAATGATAGAATTGGTAACCCTTTGTTCCCTTAGGGTATCCAATAAATAGACATTTATCAGACTTAGTATCCAATTTATCTGATACAGTTCGCTTCACATAAGCAGGACAACCCCATATCTTAAGGTGAGTTAAGTGAGGTTTCTTACTATTCCACGTCTCATATGGAGTAGTAGAGACTACCTTGGTTGGGACTCTGTTTAGCAAGTAAACAGCTGTCTTAAGCGCATAGCCCCAAAAGGATTTTGGAAGAGTTGCATGATTCATCATGGATCTAACCATGTCCATCAAGATTCGGTTACGCCTCTCAGATACACCATTATGCTGTGGTGTATATGGCGGAGTCCATTAAGACAATATCCCATTGTCCCTAAGATAATCTTGAAATTCTTAACTTAAGTATTCACCACCCCGATCGGATCGAAGTATCTTAATACTTTTGCCAAGCTGTTTCTCTACTTCATTTCTGAACTCTTTGAATTTCTCAAACGCTTCAGATTTGTGTTTCATCAAGAACACATACCCGAATCGTGAGTGATCATCGATAAAGGTAATGAAGTAGCTATAGCCTCCTTGTGCAAGAGTTGACATTGGTCCACATACATCAGTATGTATTAGACCAAGCAATTCTCCCATTGGTTTACCTTTTCCGGAAAAGGGTAATTTGGCCATCTTGCCTTTTAAGCATGATTCGCATGTATCAAATGAACCGGGTTCAAATGATTCCAGAATTCTACATCGGTGTAATTTGGTCATGCGTTTCTTACTTATATGGTTAAGACGACAATGCCACGTATAGGAGTCTATTTGATTATCTATTCGAGCACGTTTGTTGCTAACTTCGATATTGAAAATGTCACCGGATAAATCTAGCGTGTAGATACCATTGCACAAAGTTTCGGTCCCATAAAGAACACCATTTAATGTTATGTAACAACAATTGTTACTAAAAGTTAAATGATAACCCTCTTCATTCAAGCATGAAACAGATACAATGTTCTTTATTAACGAAGGAACAAAATAACAATTATCCAACTCTAAGACAAGTCCAGTAGGGAGCTTTAGCAAATATGTTCCGATGGCAACAGCTGCAATCTTTGCTCCATTTCCAACTCGCAAATTCGCTTCTCCTTTGACGAGTCTTCTTCTATTCCTTAGCCCCTGTATGTTATTACATATATGTGAGCTACACCCAGTATCAAGTACCCAGGTGGTTGAGGAAATAGAGTGACATTCAATAACGAAGATACCTGAAGAGGATGGGGCATCGGATGCCTTCTTCTTCAAGGACTCAAGATAAACCTTACAGTTTCTTCGCCAGTGACCCTCCTTGCCACAGTGATGTCAAATGCCTTTTGGTGTCTTTTCAGTCTTTTTGGCCTTTTTCTTCTTTCCCTTATTCTGTTCTTTGGTCTTCCTCTTAGAGCCTTTCTTCGAGGAACCAACTAACAGTACCGTCTTCTGATCCTGCTTCACAGAAGGCTCTATAGTCTTCAGCAGGTTGAGCAACTTAGGAATGGTAGTCTCCAGCTTGTTCATCCGATAGTTCATCACAAATTGTGAATAACTTTTGGGCAAACAATGCAGAATTAAGTCAATACTTAGTTCATGATCGATTGCAAAACCGAGTGTGCCCAGTCGCTCAATGTACCCCAACATCTTCAACACAAACTGTGAGACAGAAGTACCTTCCTGCATCTTAGAGGTGAAGAGGAGTCTGGAGACCTGGAACCTTTCGGATATCGCCTGCTCGTCAAATAACTCATGAAGATGGAAGATGATGGTGTAAGCATCCATATGCTCATGCTGCTTTTGCAGCTCAGGTACCATAGTGGCTAGCATGATGCAACTCGCAAGTTCAGAATCGGTCACATGTTTCTGATAGGCCACTAACTGGTCTGGAGTTGCATTTTCTGGAGGACTGTTGGGAAGTTGTTCTTCAAGGACATAAACAAGCTTTTCTGCCTTGAGGACTATCCTCAGGTTTCAAAGCGAGTCCATGAAGTTTGGCTCAGTCAGCTTATTGGTGTCCAAAATAGAACGCAAATTCAGAGAAGACATGATTAAGTGATTATCCTAGAAATACAAATTGAGCTTATGTAAGAAGAATGATAAAGAATGCATCAACATACATTAATTAAATCCTATTTATTTTTCGAATTGAATAACCTTTTTTATCAATTCGGGAGATCGTACGAACATCTCCAAATAGGTTGATATCCAACCATAGACAAGAACAACCATGACTGTGGCTATCAAGTTATTCTTAGCTATGAAGGTAAGTAATTATACCGATTACATATTACATATATGTAACTATCACATTATACTATCAACTAATTAAATGTTTGCATAAATCATTGGGTTGTTAACTCATTAACAAGTATGCAACAATATACATAGCACCCAACTGCATCTCTCTTTACATTGACCTTGGCTGTGGCACAACAAATCGATGCTCCAAGTTTAAGGCTGACCCACTAATCAAGAAATAGTTTTAATATGGTTGGAGCTCATTCAACCGTTTAGTTAGGCTTGGATGTGTCCAACAACCAAAACTAAGGATTGACCTCTGACTCCAACTATATTAATCATAAACTAATTCCATGGTTTGAATATGTCGAGGTTTATGCCGGGCATAGATGTGTCCATCAACCCAAACGAGAAACAAAACACCGGTTCTAACCATATTAATGAAAGGTGTTGGGCTTAATATTTTGTAAGGGATTTTGGGTCTCATCCTTTTTCTTTTAAACACATTCATGACATATAATTATGTTATGTTCTAACGAGTTCCTTAATAAAGTATGTATGTGACTTAATTTATCAAGTCTCATTAATTGAATTAGGAACCAGATTTCCTAATTCCAATTTCATATTTTATTCAAGGAATTGTTTTGGGAAACAATTTCCTAAATTGTCATAATCAATTTCGGAAATAATATGTTTAAGACTTTGATTTCTCTAAATCAAATCTTATTAAATTAAGAGACAGATTCCCTTAATTTAACCACATATTATTTTCATGAAAATCTTATTTAAGGAAATATACTCTATAGGAAACAATTTTCCTAATTAATTTTGGAGACAATAATATGTAAGAGCATCACCTTATAAATCAAATAAGGAAATTATCGTTTGAGAATCACCTCAAAATTTTCAAGATTTGATTACATATTTTATTTATGGATTAATTAATTATAACAAATTATTTTCTTTGGGTGGCTCCCAGAGGCTCAGATACCCAAAGAAAAGAAATTTGTTGTAAATCTAATTTGGCCCGTTCCCCGAGGCGTAGCCAAATTAAACATGACTATTTTATTCAAAATAGAAAATTAAATTACAACAACTAACTTTAATTTGGGTGGCTCCCCGAGGCACTTCCTAAAGTAAAGAATTTTGTTAATAATTTAAAACAAATTCGAATTTAATTGTTAATTAATGATCCATAAATTTGTCTAGACTTTCTTGAAAGAAAGTGCCCAAAATTGCGAGATTTCCATAATAGGTTTTCAGAATAATTGTAAGTTTCTGGTACAAAGAAAACTTACATATTTTGGAAAATTTCCAAAATAGGAAATTTTCAAAATTGGAAAGTTTCCAAAAATGGGAAGTTTTCACAATTATCATAAAATTTTAGAAACTGGGATATTTCAAAAGTTTGTGAAATTTCATGAGGATTTCCAAACTTTAAAATTCCTAAATTTAAAATTTATCATAATTGGAAAGTTTCCATAATTAGAAATTTTTTCAAAATTGAGATCATGACAAAGTTTTCCGCAAAACAATTATATGATTATGTCGAACAGTAACCAGCTTTGATACCACTGTTGGGACTGGGTGCATGTTGACATGGATGCGGGCTCGTAATTTTAAAATTTATTACGTGCAGCGGAAGATTTAGCATAAATAATTTCCCAAATTATTTAACCACACATCTAAGCATGCAACCTTATATTGTGTAGACATGATCATATATTAAAATTTTGTAGAAAGTAAACTAATTTACTTAATACCTCGCGTAACTCGAAGGAAGGGATTGCGCCCGCTTCTTCTTCTTCTTCGGCAGCTGCTTGGTGGATGAAGCTCACGGCAACAAAGGGGTCCTCCTTTTAGGGCCGGCGACACTAGAGGAGGGAGAGGGAGAGAAGGAGAGAGAGAGAAAGGGCTTATTTCTAAATCTCTTAGATTAATCTCCAAGCCTTGCCTTGGTTCCTTTATATAGTAGTCTCTCAATCGCCAAGTCTCCTTTTTATGGAATAAATTTTCATAAGAAATTTATCATATAAATTTTTCTATGAATTATTCCATCATGCTAAGTTTTTATCATAATTTAATTTATGATAAAAACAACCATGTCTCCCTTTTCTTATGGAAAGAAATTTCTTTATATAAATTTCTTTATCATGGTAAATCAATCCATTATTGATTTATAAAATAAAATAAACTAATCCATGGTTCATTTTAATTTCCATGAAAATAAATCTCTTTATATAAATTTCTTTATATAAATTTCATTATCCATAATTTTATAAAACAAACTACGCTCGGTTTATTTTATAATTTGAACCAAAAATTCGGTTTTCCTCTTTTGTTGTGGCCGGCCAAACAAAGAGGGTGGGGACCCTCTTTGGCCGGCCAAACCCAAGCTAAAACCATACGAATTAAACTCATTTAATTCGTCCAATAAGTCTTCAAAAGACTTAGCCATTTTATGCTTCCGATGCATCTCTGATAAATTCAGATTCGACTTATCTCTCTTGATCGGAAAATCCAATTTTCAACTCGTTTTAAATCCCTCGGATCACTCGTAGTGCGTGTGACTAAATAGACTTTCGATTTATGTTGGCCGTCTATAATCAGCCAATTATAGAACGATCATGAGTGACACCTAGTAGTACATCATGATCCCCAATTAATCGAAAGATCAACGGTTGACCTCAGAAATAATTCTGAAACCCTTCAGCAGCTTTAATGAATCGTGCCTCATTCCCTTCAGCATCTTATACCCACTTGGTTCAGGACACGGTCTATGTGTGTCAGTCCCCACTAGGCTGACTACGTCACACCTAGCCCAAATAATGTCTTTCTCGTCCAACGGATTCTAATTACTCTCATGTTTCTGAGAGATTCATACTCAGAACATGTGATGCTCTGGCCAGAGGCTTCGAGTAACAATCCGACGATAGGCCTTGGGTATACATCTCCTCGCAAGGAGTGGTGAATCCTTTGTAGGTTGTTCAAACATCTTCGGACACTTCGGCTTATACCCAATCATCCTGGGTCCACACCTCCTTGGAGATGCTTGCTTAAGATGTCAAAGTATAAGTCTTCATGACCAAGATGACTTGAACACCGCAAGTCAAAGGAATATCGCACTTAAGCTGCAGTAAGAACTTCATTAACATATCTATATGTAGATTACCATATGAAATTTTACAGTCAGTCACTCCAATGAACTAGTTCCCTTAACTAGCATTCATGTTTATCTCCGGACATCCCAATGTCACCAGCCAGTGAGAATCAGCTGATTAGAGAATAGCCCATGCTAGTCTCATCAGAATTGATAGTGTCCGTTTTTATCAATTCATCGACTAGGGACAATTTCAATACTTCACAATTGCACATGTAGAGATAATCACTAGTTGTGAATTCATCACAAATTCTCTCATGCTGTGAATTGTATTGCGGACATTCAGTAAATGAGTTTAAGATCTCAATCAAATACACGAACATGTATACTCAAATAGTGAATATTCATTTATTAAAGTAAATGATTACAATCATAAGACGATTGCCTTAGGACACTTCTCTCATATTACTAACACGATATATTAAAGGCGCTCCAGGAAAGAGTGTTTTGTATGAAAACAAAGGATACAGTCAAGCCGTAGGATGTTCTGATGTAAATTGGGCAGGATCTCCCATTGATAGAAAATCTACTTATGAGTTCTGTATATTTATAGGAGATAACTTTGTCTCTTGAAAAAGCAAGAAGCAGAATGTTGTGGTCTGATCTAGTACAGAGGCGGAGTATCGAGCTATGGTCATAGCCAGTCAGGAGTTTATATGGCTTAAACAGTTGCTTTAGGAACTAAAGTTTGGGGAGGTTACACAAATGTCACTTATATGTGATAACCAGACCGTCATGCATATTGTCTCAAATCCAATTTTTCGTGAAAGAACAAATCATATTGAAGTTGATTGCCACTTTGTCACAGAGAGAGAGTCATATATGGATAAATATCTATAGTTTTGTAAATTCTCATGATCAATTAGCAAATATATTCACTAAATCACTAAGAGGTCCTTGAATTAACTACATATGTAACAAGCTTTGTGCATATAACCTATACACTCTAGCTTGAGAGGTAGTTTTAGAATATTATAAATATAGTAAGGATTAATTAGGTTGATTTTACATTTATATTAGAATATTATAAATATAGTAAAGATTAATTAGGTTGATTCTACATTTATGAAATTAGCCTAAAATAAGACAACTAAATATTTTGTAATTATGTACTCATTCCTATAAATTCTATAGCTTCGTCGTGTTCAATACACACGGATTTTATCCAATGTCTCTCATTTGTCTCTCAACAGTTTATAATTAAACCAAACCCTTTTGGTTTATTATTAAATTATAATGATTCCATATCACATACAATAGACGTGGCTCATCTGTGCTTTCGTTCTGACAAACATCTTTTCGTATTTGTCATTCCGTTTGGTGATCTGAGAATTCAATTCTTAAACTCGTTATTATGACTTTCTGATAAACTCGTAGTATGTGCGACTCAATACATTCCCAGTTATATTGATCATTCGTTAATAACTATTTAATTACGAATAGATTATGAGTGTCACCTAGTAATTCATCATCATGATCCTCAATTGACCGGAAAATCAACGATTGATTCCAGATCCTTTTCTGAATCCTTTGGCAACTATAATAAGTCATGCTTCGTTTCTTTAACTTATCTTCTATACACTTGGTTTTGGGCATGATCTTTGTGTCAGTCTCCATTAGGCTAACTACATCACACCTAGTCCATGTAATATTTTCTTCTCCTGCAGATTCAAATTACTTAGATATATATCTAAGAGTCACGTACTCTTGACATGTGATGATTTGGCCAAAGATTTCGAGTAACAATCCTAACAAGTGATCATAGGGTATACGCCTCCCCTCAAGTAGCGGTGAATCCGCTATGGGCTATCCAAATATTTTCGGGCACTTCAACTTATACCCAATCATCCCGGGTCCACACCTCCGATAAGATGTTTGCTTAAGATGTCAAAGCATAAGTCTCTATGACCATGATGACTTAAATACGTCAAGTCGAAGAAAACTTGTACTCAAGCTGTAATGAGAATTTTATTAACATATCTATAAATGTAAAGAACCATATGAAGACTCATGGCAGATCACTCCAATGAACTGATTATCATAACTAACATCCATGTGTTAACTCTTGACATCCCAATATTTCTGAAACAGCTGTTTGGTTAGACCAAGGAGTATAACCTGTGCTAGCTCACAGAATTGATGATGTTCGAATACATCAATTTGTCGATTAGAGAAGATTTTAATATATTCATAATTACACATGTAGAGATGCTCACTAGTTGTGATCTAATCACAAATTCTCTCATATTATAAATCGTATTGTGGATATTCAATAAATGAATTTAAGATTCAATCATATATGCACTCAAATAGTAAAATTTTAATTATCTAATTAATAATAGATATCATAAGACGATTATCTTAGATATCTCCCAAATATAATACTTCTATGACGTTTTTTTTCCTTTATGGTTCAAAACCCATATCCAGCCTTCTATCAACCTCATCAAGAACTATGTTTGAAATCTGATAATGTCCTCACGGGATGGACTGATGGTTAGTGTATAGGTGTTGTCATCATGAGGTCTGGGGATCAAAACTTGACAAAGCTAGTGTACCCGCCCTCCCCACGTACTAGTCATAACATCCGGACTAGTAGCCTCCGTGATTTACCTCCTTCGTGTTGGCCCTGGAACGAGTTGGCGGGGGCGCTAAGGACGAGCGAATCACTTTTATGCCACCAAGTATGAAATCTGATAAAGATCCTTTTGACTTTCCGCTCAACCTCGAGAGCTGCATCAGTAGTCCACAAATCAGTAGTCCACGAATAAAGATCCCAAACAAAAAGTGTAGTACCACCAGTTCCACCACTTCCACCCACGTCCCCTCAATTAGGGCTGACAACGGAAACAACCTTGCCTACACCACCTCCTTGCCTCTGAAAACTCTCAATTTGGAAGCTACCGTTGTCATTAACTCTTTGGACTTGTTGAAATCCACCTGAACGTTGGTTGATATCAGGCCTACTAGTAACAAAAGGTGAAACGGTTATCCCCCGCCAGCTAGCCAGCCCGGCTCATGACTAACACGGAAGAGATAAATCATGGTGACTGAGAAGGTAAGAGGTTGGGGAGAGATTTTTTACACAAGGTGCAGGGATTTACGCTCTATTAGTTCCGTGGCTTAAACCCAAGATCTCTATTGACAATCTATCAACCTCTTACCATCTCAGCTATGCCCGTGGGACGATATCAAGCCTACTAGTCAGAATAGGCAATTGTGGAGGAGGGGCCACTGCCTGTCTTGGCGCAACCATCAACTCGTCGCCTCCCGTGAAATCCTATTCCTCGAAACCTCCAGATCTAACAATAGCATGCTCTATCTTTGCCTCTCCTGTGATACTCGAATCTGGACCTTCTTTGAAGTCTCTACCACCGGCTGCTGCTGCACAATTGAAGGCATCGATGATGGCAGTGGTGATGGTAGAGGATCACTTCGCTTCTCTTCCCCTGTCCTTACGTCATCTCCCCCAAGGAAGGTCTGATGAAACCCCTCCCCGAAGTTAACATCACTATAAAGGTCATCATAGTCGTCGTCTTCATCATAGAACTGCTCCTCATCATGTATGGCGGAGATCACCTCATTCTGTAGAAACCCACCGCCCATGCCACCCCCATGATCCATCTCGTGTCCATCTCGTGGAAGGGCGAGCGATCTCCGACTTCAAAAACAATAAAGGAAACCCTAGGATTAGGTGGAAGAGTGAAGAACGCAACAATGCTGCAGAACTGTCGGGATAGGATTTGGTTGAGCCTGAAGAAACCTTCCTTGACGTCGTTGTGGCTAGGGTCATCTTCTCCGTCTTTGTCAATCACCATATCTGGCTGTAGACCAACCTCGTCGGGTTTTTCCTTTGGATCTGTCGAGTCGAACTGCTCGAACGAGGGATCGGATTCACTGCTGGAGGAGGTCAGCTCTTTGACTAGGGTTTCTGCCCTTGAACCTGGTTGAGCGTCCTCTTTTGCTTCACATTTTGGCTTCCCATGTTAAGGGTCGACAGTGAGATAGCTTTCGGGCGGGCAACTGAGAAAAACCATTTGTACCCATCTTTGACATGTCAAGTTCTATATCATTCTATTTTGGGTTTGTCAAAATTGTTTGTTGAAGCTAACTTTGTATTTTCCTCTTTTTAGTTATTGTAATTGGAAAGAGCATATGCTCCCGTTGAAAAAAATATCTGACCTTGGCTAATTTTGATAGTTTCTTGCTCATCAAAAAAATTAGGATATATAGCGCTTTGTATTCAAAAGGCAGTCTTCCTTTTATCAAATCCATGATCAATATCTTTAGCCTCATAATAATCATCCCCGAACATAATTTGAGTATAACCGAAATGAAAAAGTGACCACTTTTCTTCTTCTTCTTCTTCTTCTTCATCTTCTCCCAATCTCTAATCTTGACCTTATCTTATCGGTCAGTCGTGAGCCTTGCAATTGTTCATACTATGTCAATGCTAGACTTTTATGTTTGAAGACAATTTATTTTACATTCACTTGATCCGGAACTTTCTCATGATAAAAAAATCCTCTCCACTTTATTAAGTCAATCAACGAAGTCCTTTGCTTGTAACATACTAGAAAATTCGAACAGATTGATTCGAAAATTGAGGTCTCCATAAGGCTCTTCTTGACAATGACGTTTCCAGTATATAACCCGATGGTGATATGGGTTCTCAAAGGTAGACTCAGATTCTCTATTTGAGATCTACAAATTTCAAGATTTCGCATCGCCGTCACTACATGTTAGGTTAAATTTGCGACTTGCCTCTATAAATCCTCAATCGTCATCATATCATGAACGCTATGATTACTATGCTCGGCTTCCTCAATCAGAACATACCTGTTAATGCGATCGCGACTATGACTATGACCACAATGATTTTCATTGGATTTGATGTCTCGCTTCCTCAATCGAAACCTGCCTACTCTGATACTAATTGACGTCAAACAGAATAACGATTATCCTGTGGTTGACGAGAGTGAGATTTGAGGAGAAGGCAATAAGAGAAACTGTTGAAAATAAAGAGAAACCCGTCATTCTCTATGTTTTTATCAAAAAAAATTATTCAATATAAAGGATAATTCTTTAAAAAATTAAACAGATATTTCTATAAATTCTTAACCCTAAGACATAAAAAAAAAAGAAAAGAGATGGTAAATCACATTTCCTAACTCGTAAAGAAATGAAAGAAATTTTGACATATAAACTTTAATTCCTAACTTATAAGGAAATGAAAAAATTCATAATAGACACAATCCTCAAATGGACTCAAAATTTAAAAAAAAATAAAAAAAATAAAAGATAAAAATATCAAAACGAAAATCAGAAATTATATAAAAATAATAATTTACTAAAAACAATAAATAAAAATTTAAGGAATCCTCTGCATCATTTAATAATTTCATCTTTCTCCTATACGCATTCATCTCTCTCCTATACTAACTTTTGCATTCAGTATTCAGAAACCACCCGACATTGACCCATGAAGCTAGTTATATATTGAGCTTTAAAAAAATTTTGGAATAGCATAAGAGATACACGACAATCACACAAGAATTCAAAACCCTTATCCATTTTAGCATTCACTCTATATTCTTATTAATATATTCATCAAGCGTCTCATTGTTAAATGGTAGGCATAAGATATTAGGACCTGTTTGCAGATATTTGTTTCACATCCGTCTTAACTGTTCTCTCTTATCTTTTCTTATTATTATACTAGAATAATAAATATACACAAAGGATGTATATCACGAATGTGATTAGAGAATTCATTTAGTGCCAATGTAAAATAGAGACTTGATGCTGACATGATGCAAATCTAACATAAAGAAAGTTCACTGGAGAAATTATTATATTGTACGTCTCCTTTATTGGATATTAGTTTCTGGCTTATGTTTCTTCAGAACCAAGTCTCTGAAAGTGTACAGCACATGCACCAATCTCATGAGAAACCAGCTCTAGTAGTAGAATCCATTAAGGAAGAGGCTGGAGCTGGATGGCCATCTCTAGGAAGGCTTCTCGTTGATCTATCTAAATTTGCATTTGAAGGGATTGGCAACATACTTCTCAACCTCTTTCCATTTAATCTTGGACGTAAAACTGGACTGAGTCCTCTGAAAGATCGTCTTATAATGCCTGAAGATAAAACTGAGCCACAGCTTGTGCAGAAACAAAAGTGTTCCCCACCTATGCCTGAGACACTTCACGAACCAAATGCTACCAACTGTGCTACACCAAAGCTCCAGAAATCTAACAAAATACCTAAATTCAAGGATCCATCACAACCCAGTAAGCACAGATCCTCAAAGAGACCTGATTACTCTAACTTTTATGGCTCAGCTGAGGACTTTCAGACCTCAAAGGATCGAGCACGTCACCGCCACCGTGACAAGAGTTCAGAGGTTCTTTATGGTTCTGTTGGCACTGAGGCAAAGCCAGTCGACATGAAGTCCGTGAACTATAGCGATCCAAAGTATGATCATTACAATATCAGAGGCAAGAATGGCCAGGACAACACTTTCCGCTACTAAAATGTACTTACTAGTATGGCCTTAAGTTATCTACGATGCTTAATATCTATATCCTCTAGTACGCTGATGAAGAATTTTTGAAGAAAAGAGCACTTGTGGACTTTATCTCGTTGTTAGTTGAATTGGAACCTATTAAGTTTTCAAGGTTGCCAGTGTTGTACAGATATGATGTTTGTTTTTGTACCATAACGCATGCAGAATTATTATGATTGTTGCATTCGTATATAGAGGTTTCTTACCAGATTTTAAGATGCCTCTTTGTAACTGGATCAACCTTCAGATTTTGTTTGGAATGAGATTGAAATAACACTTGATTGATGGCAGAATAATTTAAATCAGAAGTTAAAAAATGAGGATATTATTCTAGAAGTGAAGCCCATAAATCATCTGCAGCTACCAGTCAGTACACGATTTGTTTGGGCAAAGATAAACAAACGATTCCTAAGTTTGTTTAAAGTGTGGCTCTGCTCGATAGGCTTCTCTCTTCATAGATTAACCAATTGTGATCTTCGTAGTCACACACCCACAAATTGGGTGAGAGATAAGCTAGCAACTCATTCCTTTCATATGTTCATCCAACACATTTAGCATCATGAGCATGCTCTCCCACATGGGATGCTGCGCTCTATCCTTTGCAACAAAAGAATGCGCATTCTTGTTCAGCTCTACCCAACTGCACCCTGCAACCTTCTTCACTTCTTTACCTGTTATCGCCTCCCTGATCTCCTCCACCTCTTTCCACCTCCCAAAATTCGCCAATATGTTCGAAAGCAATACGTAGTACCCCGAATTCCCACTCCCTGACTTGATGATTTGATTCGCAGTGTAGATGCCCATCTCCAAGTTAGAGTGAATCTTGCATGCTCCAAGCATTGCTCCCCAAACTTCCAAGCTTGGTTTCATCGGCATTGTTGCTATGAGATCGAGAGCATCTTGCAATCTTCCTGACCGTGCCAATAAGTCCACCATCAAAGCGTAGTGCCCCTCTCTAGGTCTCACTTCCATATCCTTCATGCTAAGAAATAAGTTGATCCCTTCTTTGACTTTTCCTCCATGGCTGCACGCTGACAATGCTGCAATGAAGCTCACTTGATCGGGCTTGTTCACCATACGAAAAACCTCAAGCGCATCCTCTGCCAATCCGTGCACAGCATAACCCCCCATCATCGCATTGTAAGTGACCAAGCTCTTGTCTTCTATCATTAAGTCGAATACCTTTCTCGAGTCGTTCAGCCTTCCACACTTGGCATACATGTCCACTAGAGCACTTCCAACATATGACTGGTCGTCGACGGAGTTCTTCACTGCCCATGAATGCAGCTCTTTCCCTTGTCTCAGCCAGGAAACACCTGCGCAAGCTGAAAGAACACTGGTGACTGTAAGAGGGTTCGGCTTTGTTCCTGCCTTCATCATCTGCTGAAATGTATCCAAAGCTTCCACAAAATAATTGTTTTGAGCATAACCCATGATCATTGAACTCCAGGATATCACATCTGGATCTAGGATTGCCTTGAAAACTAGTTCGGCACACTGCACACGTCCAAATTTGCCATAAACTGATACCAAAGCATTTCGAATTCGGCGATCCGACTCCAACCAATGTCTGAAAGAGTAAGCATGAATTTCCTTACAGCAAGCAGAAAGCTGCAAATCTGAAATCGCCGGCAATACACTTGCAATAGCCACAACATCGGCTTCAACCCTACATTCACTAATTCCTCGAAAACCTCCATTGCCTCGTAGGAGAGATTATTCTGAGAAAAGGAAGACACCATGCCACTGTAAGTAATGACGTCAAGATCGCATCCAGAATGCTTCATCTTCCTGAGAAGCTGCATGCTTTCTTGGAACAGCCCATTCTGAGCACAACCGCAGATCAAGGAGTTCCAAGTGACTCTATTAACATGGGAACATCTCTCGAACACCTTCCGCGCTTCATCTACCCTGCCGCACTTGCCATAAGCTGATATAAGCGAATTCTGCAGCATCGGCGTCAGCTCAAATCCACTTCTCAAGACGTGCCATGCACTTCTCGGACGACAGTCGCATCGGTGGCCATCGAAAGGATTGCAAGGACAGTGACTTGGTCCGGCTTTAATCCGTTTTCAATCATCTGCCTCGTCTTCTCCACAGCTTCTCCCTTGTGACCGTTGATCGCGTAGGCCGAAATGATCGACGTCCACGATACGATGTCCTGTTGCGGCATCCCTTCGAACACCTCGAGCGCCTCCTCCATCCTCCCGCATCTCGCGTACATGCACATCAGCGAGTTGCCTACAAACACATCGGAGTGAAGGCCTCTCTCGGAGGCGAGGTCATGCAGTTCCTTCCCTCGCGCGAGATCGGAAATCGAGGCGCAGGCCTTGACGGCGCAGGAGAAGGTGTAGGAATCCGGCCGCACGCCGTCATGCCTCTTCCGATGGAAGAGGTCGATGGCTTCCCGGTACAGGCCGTGGGAGGAGTACGCTCTGATCATGGAGTTCAGGACGAAGGCGTCGCGGTGAGGAGCGCGGCTGAAGACCGCATCGGCCTTATGGAGTTGGCCGGAGATGGAGTAGAAGGCGATGAGCTTGACACAGAGGAAGGAGTCGCGGTCGAGGCCGGCGGCAATGATCTTGGAGTGGACTCGTGCGGCCGGAGCTGGGTTCTTATGGAGGATGCATAGGTCGAGCAAGTGGGCGTAGTGGTCTTTTACAGAGCGTAAGGCTTCGGAGGGGTAAGGTCTCATAGCACGCACCAAGTCTCCGAACAAGGCATGAAAAGTTGAGCGGCCGCAGGAGGGCGACACCTTGGTTCGGTCTTTATAATGCCGACAAATTTTATAGTCACGGTTAATTTGATCAATGCTTACAAAATTTATGTTAAACTGGAAAAAAAAATTACATTACCTATTAAATTAAAAACACTACGGATATTACACAATCTATTAGTATTGGATTTACAGTTAAATCAATTCACAACTTATTTCTAAAGCTGATGAATCTTTTCGAATGATGTTACAAACCTCACTCCAACCACAATCAGAACCGCTTGGGTCAAGCTATCTTAAAGGAAGTGAGTCGGAGGACTATCTTCGTTCTAATTGTATTGGACTCGATGAGCTCAATCATCCCGCTATTGATCAGGCAGAATTCAACTTTCTTATACTCATTTTGGCTACAATTCCAAATTAAGGACCGACATAGCTCAATTCAAGTGATACTTGTACAATCTGTTATAAAAATCTACTAGTAGACAATTCATTTGCGTTTTCAATAATTAAAGCGGATGATAGATTCAATGCATGGAGCAATCAAACACAGACTTTACAAGGAAAAAAATGGGGTGGCCCCGATACCTACTACTTAACCCCAGTAATAGACCAAGAGAAGAGATCAAAGAGACATGGCATAGAATATGAAACAGCAGATTCCCTCTTGCATAAAGTGGGAGTGGGAGTTCTAATGAAATTTTATGGCCACTTGATGCAAAATTAGTAACAGAGAAATGGATGCGATTTGATTTTCTTCCAAGCAGTTCAAAATCGGAACTGTAGTCATCCTATGCCCCAGCCACTTGGGCAGGGTTAAGCCCACATTATCGCCTGGCATGCTCAGGTACTAGCTTGTTGATAAGCTCAGGCGAAGCACACAAGCTGCAAATATACAAATGATGACACTTATTTTTTTCATTGAAGCAAAGTGAGAAAATCCAGGGAAGCAATGGAGAGATTCTCATTTTATCGAACACCTACTTCTTGCTTGCTGAAGTTGAAAAGTGGAATAATGATTCAATTTGAAAAGCAAAATCATTTCAAAGATTACTATTTATGAGGTATCACAAACAAAATGTATGTAGCAGAATAATGAAATAAATTCCATGACTTTCCCCATTTCCATGAGATATTAATTACAAACCAACTTAGGTATCTTATTTCATCCCAATAAAACTAAAATAGCAACACAATAGATCACAAAATATCTGACAAAGGCATAATTTAGACTAGTTCATAATCCATCTGATGAATCGGCAATGGATATGTTGATCCATTGTCTATGGTTCTAGATGTCAACAAAATCGTAAATGACTGAAGGCATATGCTTTAATGAGATTTTATCAAAATGAAGTTCACCTTGTGCCAATGATGGGCCTTTATCTGTGGAATCTAAACTCTGTGTGGCTGGGATTCATGCATCGTATTTCAAAAGCCAGATTAAATTGTGGTGTCATGTCAACATTTTGGAAAATGAGGCTTCAGATCAAATTACAATTATAGGTTTTGAAAGTGCCAAACAATCAATAAATGTAGATAGAAATATTGAATTAAGTTGCTATTTAGCAAATTCCAACATACTTGAGTATATAATTTGATAAATTAATTTAAAAAGGAATGAAGATTTCTTTCAGGTGGTAATTATCAGCTGGGTATCTTGAATGAAATTTACAAGAGCTAAAAAATTGCCAGTAAGAAATTTTGTAATACAACTAAGTGTTATGTGAGTGTGTATATGTAGGGATCTTCCGGCGACATAAATAAAAAAAATACAGTGGAAACAAGATCCCTCGAGCGATTCATGCGAAAGAAAACTCGGACAAAGTCGATCTACATCTACTGATCTTATAGATATACCTTTGACGCATGCTCTTTCGTTTATCCCGCTCGTCCAAGGTACGTCGGATCTCTTGCACGTCCAAGCGTCTGTACCTCTATGCGTATCCACACGAACACGATCTCTCAACTTCGAAGAAAAACTACCTTAGTTGTGCTAGCAACTTGAGGTAGTTCGCAAAACCACCAAGAACCCCAAAGAAAGGGTTTCAGCCAAAGAGGGAGAAGAGGAGGAAGAGAGGAAGGGAAAAAGACTTAGCCTAATCCAAAAATGACAAGAAAATTCTTTTATACTCATCCCATGAATATGAAGAGGTTTTTGTCCCTTTAGCTCCCTTTCATTGAAGTCAATAAAGATTACATCTTCTCATGTGACTCTTCAACTACTCTCCATTCAATGAAGAGAATCTTTTCATTTTCCTTTATTATTAATTCATTAAACACATTAATGAATTAATACCTCATCCAAATGTGGTTGAGTCTAATCTAAATAAGTCTAACTCAAATTAGATCTCAATCCCATAATCCAATTGGATTCACTTGAGTCTAACTCAATCAATCTAATTCGGATCAAATCTTAGTCAAACTAAGATCAATCAATCTCCGAAGCATCGTGTCCTTAGTGTGTGACCCAATAGGTTCTTGTAACGTTGGCAATGTGTCTAAATAGTTTTAGACACATAAGCAATGAGCAGCATCTAGCAATGCATCATTGCTACCCAAGTAACAAGAAAATCGAGATTCGACTTAACCTCCGTGACTATGACAATGTATGACCTTATCCTTCTATCCTCGATATCTAGATTGACCAATGAGGCATAGACTGTGTCATCCTCGATCAATCTTTGTGTTTCTTGATCCCCAAGTAGACTCACTCAAAAAATGAGTTTGATATCTCATATTGACACATTTGAGCATGATCATGCGTTTTAGTAGTCTTACTGGATCAAGGGGCCCACATATATCACTCCCGTCATATGGGAGGGATAGATCCCATCTACATCACTCACATCCCTCCGCATAATTCATTACATACCCAGTGATCGCCTATATAGTCCACCCTATTACGGGTGATGTTTGACGATACCAAAGTACATAACTCCTCATGTAGGGAACCGTAGTGACTTCAGGTCTAAGGACTATTCATACTAATAGTCACATGTGAAAGTTTATGACACTCATATGACAATCTATGAAACTTTCTCATGGCAGGTCAATTCAGTACACATTCTCTAATGTATACCCATGTGTTAACTTTATATCACATATCCATGACTTATGAGCTCAAGTCATCAATTGACTTATATGCTAGTCTCCATGCATTAATATTGTCCTTGAATATTAATGCTTGACTAGGAATGGTTTAGTGTAGTGTTCTCTACATTATCTCACTATCGATTCAACTAATCGATATGATGTAGATAAGAACCTACTATCCAAGGACATTATTATACTTAGTTATTTGGCACAAGTATAATGTAAGTATAATAACCAAACATGTTTTTATTAATGATAGAATATGATACAAAAAGTGTCTAGTCAATCATCACATAATTGGCTCTATGGCTCCTACTAACAATCTCCCACTAGCACTAGTGTCAATCACTGTAATATCTAATACCCAATGACCTAGTGTGACCATCATGCTTCTTTTGTGCCAAAGACATGGTCAAAGGATCCGCGATGTTAGCATCAGTGGGCACTCGGTATATTCTCACATCTCCTCTATCGATGATCTCTCGAATGAGATGGAAGCATCGTAGTATGTGTTTGGTCCGCTGATGAGAGCGAGGTTCCTTAGCTTGTGCAATAGCCCTATTGTTGTCACAATAGAGGTCTATCGGGTCAACTATGCTGGGAACCACACCAAGCTTTGTAATGAACTTCCGGATCCAAACAACCTCTTTTGCTACATCAGACGCGGCAATATACTTGGCCTCCATTGTAGAATCTGTGACTGTGTCCTGCTTCGAACTCTTCCAACTCACAGCGCCACCATTCAAGCAAAATACATACCTTGACTGTGATCTGAAATCATCCTTGTCTGTTTGGAAGCTTGCGTCACTGTAACCCTTTACAGCTAGCTCCTCATTGCCTCCAAATATCAAGAAATATTCTTTTGTCCTTCGTAAGTACTTAAGAATATTCTTGACAGCTGTCTAGTAACTTTCACCTGGATCTGACTGGTACCTGCTCGTCATGCTCAAAGCATACGAGACATCTGGATGAGTACAAAGTACGGCGTACATGATATACCCTATAGCGGATGCATAAGGGATCTAATCCATACGGTCTATCTCCTTCTTAGAAGAGGGTCATTGAGTCTTCAAAAGACTCACACCATGTGGCATCGGTGTTGGGGCAATCGACCCAAGTATGATCTGGAGGATTATGGGTTTTGATATGTGTGTCAATATGGTTAAGTTAGGGTTTCATGTTGGTCTAATATGTGTATGTGAGTATGCAGGTTTGCAGGATACACATAGGTTTGGCTGGATGTCTTCAGGTACGGTGAAGAGTGGCATGGAGGTAAGTCGTGGGCTTGTGTGTGTATCCGAAGGACCATGGACAAAGTAGGGACGATGAACCGAGGGAAGCGGACTTCGAGGCGTATATGAAGGATAGCATGGAGGCAAGCCGAGGGCTTGTGTGCGCATTTGAGGGACGAGGGCCGAAGACGAAGAGGGCTTGAAAGCAACTGATCGAGGTTGCTGGAGTAGGAACGATGAGCCGAGGGATGCGGACTTCGAGGCATGCGTGAAGGATGGCATGGAGGCAAGCCGAGGGCTTGTGTGTGCATCTGAGAGACGAGAGCTGAAGACAAAGAGGCGCGAAGGCAACCGATCGAGTCTTTTGGAAGAAGAGTTAGCTGAGTCGTGAGGGTACGAGTGTTGAGTGAAATGTACTCGGGAAATCTTAGGGTTCGAGTGCTGAGAGAAGTGTACTCGGGAGAGGGAAACCTTAGGTTAGGGAGTGGACCAGTCGATTGATGGTTTGGCAGTCGACTGGTAGAGACCACAGAAACGTCAGTCGACTGGTAATGGACCAATCAACTGATGACGCTTAGAAATTTGAACGTTAAGCTATAAACGGTTGAATTTGAGTGGGACCAGTCGACTAGTAATGGAACAGTCGACTGGTAGGCGTCTTCACAGCTTCGAGCTCTATTTAAGGGAGCTCGTTTAAGGTTGTTTATTCTTGGCGAAACTTGCTTGGGTAAAGCTTGTTAGTAGCCTATATTGCTCAGATCGTGTACAATGGTTGTGACGAGGTTTCTCCACCCACAAGGAGCTACGAGAGCTAGCCGGAAGTGCTCCGGGGAATCATCCACCGAAGGATCGGGATCGTCCACCTTACGGACAGCCGTGGAGTAGGAGTTTTATCTCCGAACCACGTAAATCGGTGTGTTCCTCTTTGTTTTAGTTTTAGTTTATGTTTATTCCGCTTGCGTACTAATTTTGTAGGAAGAAAAATCGAAGAAAAGCTATTCACCCCCTCTAGCTTGACGGTCACGGTCCTAACAAGTGGTATCAGAGCGAAGGTCACTCATCTATGGACTAACCACCGAGAGAGCAACAAGCTAGAGGAAATGATGATTGAAGACAAGTTGGGTGATGGCGTCAACATTCCACCTCCCTACGATCGCGAATATTTCAACTATTGGAGGATGCGAATGAAGACGTGGTTTGGCATGGATTGAGAGTGCATAATGGTACTAGAAGGGCCATTCGAAATTCCAAGAGATAAGCATGGGAAAAAACTTCGGCCTAGATATTGGACTAAGGAGCAACAAAGTCAATCAAAGGCCAATGAGAAGGTAATTGCAATATTAATTGATATTTTACCTAAAAATATATTGAGTGGTGTAGGTGAATACGAAAATGCATATGAGCTATGGAACAAGATGGGAGAATTTCATGAAAACCCTACACAAGCTCAAATAGTGGAAGAGCCCAAGAGAGCGAGATCAATGGCTCAAGAAGAGGAAGAGGAAAGAAATTCATCCATTGCATCAAGTGAAGTGGCTCAAGAGAGTGAGAAATCATGTACTTCATCAAGGGAAGAAGGAGAGGTCTCTACTTCAAGGATTGAGGGGAGGAGAGACCCACTTCAATGCCGGAGCAAGAAGAAGATCCTACCTCCACCAAAGTCAAATCAAAAGACCACATCATTTGATTTGGATGCAACAAAAAGGGACACTACAAGGGCAAGTGTTCGTTAGGTGGAAAGGAGGTAAACCCTAAACCAAAATCAATTCATTTAAAAGCTAACATGGGTTAGGGAACAAAAGGAGAAAAAGCACATTAGGTGCTATACTTGTGGGGAATTAGGGTACTATCACACCAAGTGTCCAAGAAAAGGAGAGCTCAAGAAAATGGAGCATTTGAGAAAGTGGAAAAAAGAGGAAAAGAAGAGAAGCTCACATCAAGGGGAGCTCCAAAGGTAAGAGAGGTAATCCTTAACTTTAAGAATGCTTCAAATTTTCCTATGCATGCTAAGAATGATAAAAATTATTTACCTATGTGTAATTTTGGTTTCAAGTATCATGATAGAAATAGAGTTACTATTGCATGTCAAAATTCTAAGAAACCCATGTATCATGATCATTCTAGAAATGTTAGACCTAAGGACCAAGGCATTAATCCTAAGAAAGGGAGACAAATACCTAGAAAAATGGGTAGACCTAGGAATACCCAAAGTGGTGACAATAAGGTTGAGAAGTTAGAAAGGGAAAATTAAGCTTTGAGGGCAAAGCTTGATAAATTGGAAAAGAACCTAGATAGACTCATTAGGGGGTCCAAGGGGTTAGGTATGGTACCGGATCATCACCACCTTAGAAATGATAGACCGGGTCTAGGATATCAATCTAGGAAGTCAAGTGCTAAGGAAAAGTCATATGCAAGGATGTCATATGATTATTGCAAGGGAAAGACCAAAAATGGCAAGGAAAAGTCATTTAAAGGGGAAAAGAAGAACTTGACCAAGAAAAAGATATACAAGGTCAAGAGAGTGAGAGTTGATGGTCAAGAAGCACTGGAGGTACACCGGTGTGGGCTTGCTTTTGTAAAAGAGTCATCTAGGGAGGTGACTAAGGAGAGCCCAAGGGAGAGCTCTAGAAGTCAAAATGGAATCCATGGTCAATGGATCTCAAGAGGATTTCTCCTAGGGGATTAAATGGACTATGGAATGTGCCAAAGGGGTTGGAAGACTAATGTGAGTCTGAATCCTAGGGAATTGGCATATTAAAAAGAGGTTTGTGGAGGAAAAGATTAAAATAGAATCATATTGTGTGAAAATTGGTTTTTAATGTGCAAATGTCATATAAATCAATGCTGGGGATGTATTGGGGTTAAGTATGGAAAGATACATCAAGGAGAGGTCAAAACTAGAACTTTAATCCAAGGATGAATTGAGCCAATTAGATAGTTTTGAATTTCATATCAATCATGGGATTGGTAATAGATTTGTTCCGAAAAATATTTTTCCCAAGTAGACATAGGTTCCACAAATCTCTCCACGAAATTTCAGATTTTTTGGAGATTTATGGAATTAATTATGCATTTCTGAAATTAGGACTGGAAAGCTGAAATCAGGGTACCAGTCGACTGGTCTAGTGTAAATCAGAAACTGGGAATTTGAAATTACCAGTCGACTACCATTGGGGCAGTCGACTGAACTTTCTGATCACTTTCTCAGTTGACTACCCTTGGAGCAGCCGACTGATCCGCGAGGGTTTTAAAAGAAACAAGCCACGCGAGGGGTGGCCAAACCTAGGGTTTCAATGCCACCCCCTGCGAGTTCTTCTCTCCCTCGACCTCCCCTCTTGCTCTAAGCTTTCCTAAAGCCCTAAGATCACCTTCCTAGCCTCCCTCTACCTCAGATCTAAGTCTAGGGTTGAAAGAACATCTCTTCTCAAGTTAATCTTCATCAATCTCCACCATGCAACGAAGGAAGAAACGATAATGAAGTATTTGCTCTATTTTTCCCATTCAATTCATGATTCATAACTAACCCTCTACCTTTGGCATGTTTTCTTTGTTATTTTCCTTGATTGGGTCATGGTTGGTACATGCATGGGTAATTGCGTTTTAGGGTTGTTCAAAAGAGAAGAATTGGTGAGGGTAGTTTGCAACAGGCTGTCGTAGATCCTGCGATCCCTCAGATCCGTTCCGAGGAATGCCGATGGAGATTTACCGATAATGAGTTTGTATTAATGAATTGTAGATATCTAAATAGGGCATATTTCCAAGAGAAAACCCCTCACATTGCTGAGATGATCACATATTTTGGTCTAGAGCAGCTAGTATATTGTCAGCACCCTGTTAACCTGGACTTTTTCAAGGAATTTTACGCAAATCTTACATGTGTGGGTCCCGATGATGGGACCTATGAGTCCATGGTGGCAGGTGTCACCATTCCCTTTTCAGCTGCAATCCTAGGTTCTTTATTAGGGTGTAGGGCTTCTAACCATGCATTTACATATTTTCCCAAAGTCACCGAGCCTTTCACTTTCCCCAATACAACCATAGACCAAATCCATCTCCATTACTTTTCAAGACATCGATGTGCGGCACAACGTATCTTTGAAGCTAAGTGCATGAGTCCGTTTAGCAACGTACTGTATAAAATTGTCTTAGATTGCATATTACCTATTGTCACCAAGGGGAGGTTGAAGATTCGGCTTCTTCACTTAGTAATCATGTATGCATTAGAAAGGAGACTAGATATCGACCTCACCTTGCATGTCTTCACATTCATTGTCCACTTTTCTCATAGTGTCAATGCCAAGATCTACATGCCGTTTGGTTATGTTTTGACCGAATTCTTTGAGTCTAGAGGCATTTGCACTACTAGGGGTGAGGTGCATCGCTTGTATAAGGGCTACGACCAGATCGGCTCACGACAGCTGTCCTTGACGGGGATTGAGTGCCGACAAGGAAAGATGGCGTGGAGACAACGCTCTGATTCCTCCAATTCTGATGTGGAGGTTGTGCCTGCTGCGAGGGTCACACAGGAGGAGTTCTCTCTACTACGGGCAGACGTTAATGGACTGAGGGAGGACTTCCACACATTTCAGCATGGACATTCAGTAGTCTCATATTGATATTCAGGGAGTCGTTCAGGGCCTCACAGGGTAGTTTCAGGGGTTCCAGCAGAGGCAGGACGAGATGCATGCAATGATGCAGAGTTGGAACCTCATGTATCAGGCTCCTCCTCCTCCTCCTCCAGGCGATGAGATGTAGATTCAGCATGACGTAGGCGTAGTAGTGTTGAGAGTGTGTTGGATTGATTATATTATTCATTTATCTCTCAAACACTTGATTTGGCAGTGTAATATTTGGATATTCTTGTAGCATGTACTTATGGTTTCCTATGAAGGTCATATTTTAAATTTGTTTATGTGAAGTGGTCTTGCTTTGATTGTGAAATATGCATGATATACATGATAAATTTCCTATTATCTTGTTTTTATAATTACAAAGAAAGTGTTCATAGATTTATTGTTTATCAAGGGTTTATGGTAAAGAGGGGGAGGTTTTTATCACGTGTTATGACTTGGGGGGTCATACAAGAAAGAAGGAGGAGATTTGAGAACAATTCTATGGTTGAGATGGTATAGGATAGGCTTGGCAAACACATAGCAACAAATAAGGGATAAGAAGTTGATACAAAATGATACATTTTCAAAGAATTGGAAGTTGTACCAAAAGTTAAGCATATTTGGTATTTTTCACGAAACTATATTTTTCTAGGGTAGATTATATCCTAACAAATGATCTTGCAAAGTGTTAAATTTTTCCGAATTTTGTGGAATTTTCTAGGGGTTTCTGAAATTCGGCTGGAAATTTCAGAAAGGACTGTATCAGTCGACTGCCCATGGGGCAGTCGACTGATGTTTCTGTAAGTTTGCGAAATGAGGGTACCAGTCGACTACCCATGGGGCAATCGACTGATCTTTCTGGTTTGTGATTTCTAAGGGTTTTTCAGAAGTAAAATGGGTTCTCATTGGCACTAGGGGTAGGATTGCTTGGGGCAATCTTTTTTATGGTGTCAAAGGGGGAGTACTTGTGGTGTTAAGTTAGGTTTAACTTGACGTAGGAGAACTTAGTGTTGTGAGAAAAGAATTGAAAATTATGTGGAGGACATAGGTTAAGGGGAGAACATGTGTATGCCTCTTAATGTGCTATGCTTTTAATTTTCAATTGCTATTGTTATTGTTGTTGTTGTACCTAACTTAAACATATTACCATACATCAAAAAGGGGGAGATTGTTGGGGCAATCGACCCAAGTATGATCTGAGAGAAGTGTACTCGGGAGAGGGAAACCTTAGGTTTGGGAGTGGACCAGTCGACTGTGTTGGTGCAGGTAGCACCTAAGTCAAACCTGGGTTTTGAAAATGGCAAAGGGTTCAAGAGTTAAGAGGTTATTGTTATCTAATGGATTCACTAAGTGTGCAGGAAAGAAGCCCTAGGCACACTAGGCAAAGAAGACCTGCTCGGAAGGTGGGCAAGAAGTCCTGGTCAAGGATTGGGCACAAAGCCCTGGCAAGGAGCTGGGCACCGAAGACCTACTCGGAAGGTGGGCACGAAGTCCTAGTCGAGGATTTGGCACGAAGCCCTGGCAAGGAGCTAGGCACCAAAGACCTGCTCAGAAGGTGGGCACGAAGACCTGGTCAGGTGCATCGGGCAAAAGTCTAACCGGAGGAGCCGGTTGGCAAAAGGAAAATTCTCCTGAGAGGAGTAGGTGAGGACGCATTCTCGGTCGAGGGAACAGTAGGCGTCGGTCCGACCTAGGGTTCCATTTGGGAGACCCGAAGTCAGAACCAAGATAGTTACGGCTGTAAAAAATTTATCTAACACTCTTACCTTGTTGTTTTGGAACTAACCCTGGATGCAGGACCGAAGGAACGAGTTTCTGCATCTCAGAACACCCAAAAGGAGAGGGGCAGCAGCTGGGCAGGGCACCCTGGAGGTCTCGGGTGCCCCCAAGGTCAAAGCAAACAACCAAGCAAAAGAGTTGCTTCGAAACTGCTCTAAGCAGGGCGCCTTGGAGGTCCCGGGCACCCTGAGTCAAAGCCAAGAAATAAACCGAAGCAAAAATCAACCGTGAAGCCTATTGACCAAGTCAAGCAGGGCACCCCCAGTGTCCTGGGCGCCCCCGTCAGCTCCGAGCCCGATCCTGGAGGGATAAGGGCTGACCGAGTTTCGGATAGGGGTTTGCGGATCCAGAGGCATGTGGAGGGCGCCCCCAACGTCCAGGGCGCCCTCGGGTGCACTATAAAAGGGGCACACTTTTCCAAGGCTTCCAGACACACTTTTCCAACGTCCCAACACACTTCGCTCAAGCGCTCTGCTCTGGAAACTTCTGATGTCGAGGTTCTAGCGCCGACGACGACCCTCCGCACCAAAGTACAATCCACACCGGGCGTCGGTAACGAAGAGTTAAATTGTTCTTTTTACTGCACTACTACTGTACAAATCTCTGTAAAACTTTGCGCATTTAGAATTGCCCGCAGTAAACGGTCAAGGACCGTGGGCCTTGGAGTAGGAGACGACCGCGACTCCGAACTAAGTAAAAACGCTTGTGTTCCTTGTGTGCGTTTTTAATTTCCGCTGCGTATTCTCTTAAAGTTTTATCCGAAATGTTTTCACGATATTCACCCCCCTCTATCGTGTTTTCTCGATCCAACAAGTGGTATCAGAGCGGGGAAGCTCAAATTTGGTGCAACCACCAATTTGAGAGTTTTTCGGATTCTTACGAAACTTTTTCTTTTTCAATCGAACTTTATCGTTAATCGAGGTTGGTGCAACATCACTCGATAATTTTTTTTAATATCTTCTTCCCGCACTGTTAATCCAAGACCAAGTCTTGGGACAATTTTTTTTGGTTGTATTTCAGAAATAATTCCTAAATGGTCATGCAAGAGGGCTTCAGTACTGCTAGACCACCACTCTTCAGTGGGGAGGATTTCTCCTACTAGAAGAGTAGGATGGAAGTCCACCTGAAAACTCAGGTGGACATGTGGATAATCATCCAGTCTGGTCTGGAGATTCCAAAAAATGCTGAAGGAGTGCCACAATCCTACACCGAATGGGATACCGCTCTGAAAAGAAAAATCGAAGCCGATGCTAAAGCAACCCAGACACTTCAATGCGGCCTGACCAAGGAAGAGCTAAACCGGGTGGGTCTATTCAACAGTGCAAAAGAACTCTGGGGTAAGTTAATTGAGTTGCACGAAGGAACCTCCGACACCCGAATCAGCAAGAGGGATCTTCTCCTAAACAAGCTGTACACAATCAAGATGAACGACGGTGAAACAACAGCTCAGCTCCACGCCAGAATCCAGAAGCTAATGAATGGGCTACACACAATCGGTCACAAGATAGAGAACCGTGACCTGATCAGGTATACTCTTAATGATTTCCCGAGAAACACTTTGTGGGCATCTATGGTAGATACGTACAAAGTTTCAAGGGATCTTTCAAAAATCAAATTAGATGAACTATTTTCTGAACTTGAATTACATGAGCAGACTAACTGCACCCTGGCCGAGAAAGGCATTGCTTTTATTGCAGGCAAGACATGAAAAGTGGTAAAGAAGATGCCTCAACCTATACCCGAGTCTGAATCAGACTCAGACTCAGAAGACAACGAAGGGGATCGACCCAAGCTGGTTCGGCTTGCTCGGAACTACTACAAGGAATTGAAGAATCAGTCCAACAGAAGAAAAAACAGCCGAAAGAAAGAGGAGTCAGCTGAACCATCCAAGAACAAATCAAGTGTGATCTGCTACGAATGCAATAAGAAGGGCCATTTCAAATCGGAATACCCTAATCTGAAAGAAGCCAAGAAGACAAGAAGGAAGAAGGCCCTTCAAGCAACATGGGACGAGTCTTCCTCCGAAGAAGAAGAAGAGGCCCCACAATCAAACCTGCTCGCCCTGACAGCTTCGGAAGAAATCGAGACCGAATTAGAATCGGAGCCGGACGACGGGAAACTCACATTTTCAGAGGATGACGAAATCACTGTAAGTGGATTTTCTGGAATTCAATTAACCGAATTAATTGCATATCTTTCTCGAGACTTGGCGAAAGCCAAAATCCAAGTCGAATCCCTCTGACAGGAAGTAAAACTCCTGAAAGAGGGAGCTGACTCTAGATCCTTAACTGAGAAGGTTCAAGAAGGAACCTCTACTCAAGTTGAAAAACTTGAGAAAGAGAACTCCTTCTTGAAAACTCAAGTCAAGGACCTTAGAGCAGCCTTAGAACGATTCACCTCTGGTTCCAAGGGTCTTGACATGATCCTTGGAAAACAGAAGTCGGTTCTAAATCGATCTGGGTTAGGCTATCGAATCAAGTCTAGACAAAGATCATACTATGCTATACTGAATTAGTCTAGACCTAAAATTCAGGCATGGGTACCCAAACTATGCCTGATCAATCAAACTAGATCAAATTAGTATTGGATCCCCAAGGACAAGATTCACATCTTGCCAAACCATTATCTTGGCTTTAGTTCAGGGGGAGCCAATTTAAAAACAATTTTTATAGTTAAATAAATTTCTTTTCTTGTGTTAAATTGCATGATTGCTTGTCTATTTATTTTCTGCAATTTACCATGCTTAGACCTAGGACTGGTTAGATTAAGGATTGAACCAATTAACTAAAATTTGAACAACATAGTATTGGGTGGCGGTAAGATGATAGTACGTTAGGGAAACTTTTTCTAATAAGGTTAAGTATACACTACTTGGGCTCTTTAGACTGGTGAAACTAGCCGAAGCTACCAATCCAAGACCCAAATTAGTTAGACCAGAATTTTTCAAAAAATAATTTTGAAAATGAAATTTCATTAAAAGGCTTTGTCAAGGAAAGGGTTGATGATCCAATAAGGCTACGACCAAAGAAGGCCTAGTGCCTCGCCAAGACCTGGAAGTCAATTTTTGAAATTCAAATTCAATTTATTCTTTGTCAAATTCGAATCCAACACAAATTATCAGTTAATTGTATATTCAAACACTCTTTTTCAAAATAAAGTCCCCACCAATAGTTTTCAAAATTTATTCAACCTTTCAAAATAAATAATGATTTTTCAAAATAAAATCTTGTTAAACCTGTCTCACAAAACCCGTAGGTTAACATGATTGATAACTAAATTTCGGCTGAGATAGTTAGGAATTAAATTAATGCAAAATTTGATTTCTGTAATATTGTTAAATTTAGAGTTGAATTGTCTTGATCATTAGATTCAAACCGGGTCAAACAGTCAAACCTAGTCAAACAAGTCAACGGTCAAACAAGAGTCAACATGGGTGCCCGTGACCACTCGGGCCCCCCCTCCTTTTCTACTTTAACCAACAATCCCTTTCAAGGCAGGAAAGCTGCCATCTTCCCCTGACAAGGGCGCCCAAGCCCTTATGGGTGCCCCCAGGACCAGTTAAAGGCAGGAAAGTTGCCACCTTTTTCTAACCAGGGCGCTCAGGCCCTTACGGGCGCCCCCAGGACCAGGTAAAAGAAGGAAAGTTGCCAAAGCAGCCTGCCTCCTGACCGGGGCGCCCTCTACCTTTCGGGCGCCCTCCGACCTTCATCTATAAAAGATCACCAAATCCCCTTCATTTGCCACATCCAAACACTTCTCCTCTCTAACTCTTCTCCTTCCAAGGCGACCAAGTGACCCTCTTGTCCTCTCATTCACTACACCTTGACCATGCCTCCCCGAACGGCTACTCGGTATAATTTTTCTTACGCGTTTAAAATTTTTATTATTTTTTTAACGTATGTTTCTTATCTTAGAAAACGTCGTGCAAATCAACCAAACCCCGGAACCCAACCTAGCCCCGACCCTAGGTTTCCGACCTTGGAACTTTATAAAAAATTCGCTAGAACTACTTATAAACCCATTAAGACGAGTTTCCTAAATCGACTATTCTTCACTCAATCCTTTACATTGGCCATGAATGTTATCAATTTTTACCAACTAGACAACCTGGTTTTTTGCACCCATCCTGTCAACACAACCCTATGTGCAAAATTCTACAACAATATAGTTAGACAAGATACCCTTAACTTTGTCACCATAGTACAAGGGATGCCTTTGACAATCACACCCTCCTTGCTGAATAGATTGTAGGACCGGTGCCGTCGATAGAGGGGGGGTGAATATCGATCGTGAAAACTTTCGTAACTCTTTCGTAAGACTTCTGGACTCAGAGCGTTAGTGCAGCGGAAACATAAAAATAAAATAAGAGAAAGCAAAACAGGGGACACGGCAGGTTTATTTACTTGGTTCCCAACCCCCCAGGGTCAGTACGTCCAAGGCCTATGTACTCGGCGTTGAGTCCACTAATAGTCTCCTTTCCGGAATTTCCGGAGGCGGAGAAACCTGACTTACAGTGCAATATTACAAGCAATAATATAGAAAATGAATACTGTAAATTAATTGCAAACCAAACATAAAATATGAAGCTCGGCCGATCTGGACCTCCGAAGTGCCGTGCACTTCCTCCTGGAGCCTCCCGGTCACAGAACCTCGTCTTTAGCACGTTGTCGTCAGTCGGAATGATCAGATTCGCAGTTAGGAAGTGTATCCGAAGAAGAGGGGTCGAAGCCCCTTTTATAGCCCTCCTAGGGGCGCCCTGGTCGACGGGGGCGCCCCGGAAGACTCGGTCAACACTTATCCTTGCGCCTACCTCGCCGCGGGAGATAAGACTGTTGACCAGGGCGCCCCGAACATCCCGGGCGCCCTTCTGAGCGCTTATCTTCATTTAGAACGCGAAACAGCACAAACAGGGTTGACCCGGGCGCCCCGGATGTTCCGGGCGCCCCGGTTGACTCCTTTTGACTGCATCACGAAGCTGCTCTCTTAGCTCCCTGTTTAGCACTGACTGGGGGGCGCCCCCCTTGCTGGGGGCACCCCCAACACAGGGGCAGCACCCTGAATTAACACTGCAAGGCTTGCTTTGTCTCCGGTTCTTGTTACCTGCAAGATACACAAACACAAAGCATACATGCATGAAAAATGAAGCCTAAGGACATGGTTCTGACTTCGGATTTGCACAAAACCCTAGGTCGAACCGGCACGAGTTCCCACCCCCGGGAACACGCCCTTCACCTACTCCTTTCAGGAGACGGTTGCCACCCAGTCCTTCAGGTGGACTTTTACTTAGCTTCCGATACTCCCGGACCTCGAGACGCCCAAACCCTGACCCGTCTCTACTCCTGTCCTTAGTCATCGCTCAGCTAAGTTGCTCAGTCCCTTGGACCAAGACTTTATTCCCCAGCAGCCCTTCGCCAGGTGCCTAGCAGCCCTTCGCTAGGTCTTCTATGCCTAGTAGTCCTTCACTAGGTGCCTAGCAGCCCTTCGCTAGGTCTTGTTCCCCTGACATCCCTTCGTCAGGTGCCTAGCAGCCCTTTGCTAGGTCTTTTCTTTCTGGCAGCCCTTCGCCAGAGCCTAGCGGCCCTTCGCTAGGTCTTAGGGTTTCCATGCCTAGCTTAACTAGGACTTTTCTCAGGCTTAGGTTACTTCTCCTTAGCTCCCCTTTGTCTGTTCAACATATTACTGACTTAAGTACATTGTCAAACATTAAAACACATAAAGGAGAACATCATTGATGCAACTTGCACCAACAATCTCCCCCTTTTTGATGTTTGACAATAACTTAAGTTAGATTGGTTTAAGGGGCTAAATTGCTATCCTTGGGATAAAAGGTATTTTAAAAAATTGCATAAATTTGAAAATGCTCTAGGTTTAAAGTATAAATACTTTGAAAAGATGATTTGTAAGGAGTGCAAGTACTTTTAAAAGATTATTTAAATCTCTTTTTGAAAGAATATAAGTATATTTTTTTTGAGAAATTAAGTACTTAACAATACATTTGAAAATATTTTTTTTTTAAAATTAAGAATATTGGTTTTGAAAGACATAAGTATTTTTTTTTTGAAAATATTTTACTTGATTGAGTTTCTTTTCCAGTCTGACACCATCCTAGGAAACCTTGTTGACCACAAGGGCATTTCCTAAGTGTCCTGGAAAGTTTTCAAACAAGTAAATATTATTAAAAATTTTAAGAAAAATGATAATATTTCACAAAGTATGTGCTGAAAAACTGTGTGAATTTTGAAGATCTAATATTTTACTTAACTTGGTCTATTTTCCAGTCTGACACTATCCTAGGAAACCTTGTTGACCACAAGGACATTTCCTAAGTGTCCTGGGAATTTTCCAACCTAAGTAACTATTATTTCAAAATCATTTCATAAGTCACACAAATTTTAACAAGTGGTATTTTGAAAAACATAGATTTTTAGTATTTTAAAAGCATGTAATTGAATAATTCTTTTAATTTGACCTCCCCCTAAACTTGACTCAGTCCTGGGAAGCTTGTTGACCACAAGTATTCTTCCTTTGAGTCTTAAGGTTAGATTCAAATCAAAGGAATTTTCTAATAATAAAAAATAGTTTAAGACTTTGAAAAAAATATTTGACTCAGACTCCCCCTAAATCTGACACATCCTCGGAGTCCTTTTTAGATTATGAAGTGGACCTTCCTCTGTGTCTTTAGGGTTTATCAGAATCAAAAGAACAGGTAAACATTTGATTTTTGCAATAGGTAAAATCTTTGTCGAAGAGCCACAAGTGATAATGATTAAAGCATGATTTTCGAAAAGATATTTTCAAATAATAGTAATGTTTTTTAAAGTGCAGTTTGAAAAATATGAAAAGCACTCCCCCTGTATTAATGTCGTTTGACTCTATCTAAGTGCCCTAAGGAACTTTAGTGTTGTCCTAAGAGGCTTATGTCTAATTGCGTGAGTCAATCAATTTTTGGAAAACAATATACCTTTTTGAAAAATGTGTAATATATATAATCAATCAGACAAGCATGAATTCCATAAAAACATTATTATGTTAAAGCTCTATTTTGAAAAATATATTTTTAGAAAAATATTCTAACAATTTTGAAAAATAATTTTGAAAAATATTTTTCAATTCATTAGTCCTTAACATCTCACCCATTTTAGATGTATCAATACAACAAGCATGATTGCCTTATAGGTGTATTGTGAGATGCTTGAATCATTTTCCATTATTAAATCTAATTGAAATTTGTGTTAGATTCGAATTTGACAAAAGATAATTTGAATTTGTATTTCAGAAATTGGCTTCCAGGTCTTGGCGAGGCACTAGGCCTTCTTTGGCCGAAGCCTTATGGGATCATCCACCCTTTCCTTGACAAAGCCTTTTAATGAAATTTCATTTTCAAATTAAATTAGGTCATTTTCTGGTCTAACTAGCTTGGGTCTTGGATCGGTAGCTTCGGCTGGTTTCACCAGTCTAAAGAGACCAAGTAGACTTGATCTTATTAGAGTTGGTTTCCCCAACGTACTATCATCTCACCTCCTCCCAATACTATGTTGCCAAATTTCAATTATCTTTTTCTTATGACCTTTCTAAATTATGCATAAAAATTAAATATGAATGACATGTCATATATTTTAAAGGAAAATAGCAAATACATGGCATGACAATTATGCATGAGTCAAACAAGTCAAGACATTTTATTTTTGTTTCTAAGAATGTATCAAATTCTCGATTTGATACATATCGTGTGAACCTGCGAATATGTCAACCCACTTTGACATATTTGATTTTATTGATTTAATTGTTGCGGTTTTGGTAAGGTTTTAGTTTGGTTCAGGTTTAAGTGATTTAAGATTGGATTAATTAAGATTTATCTGAACTAATTAAGATTTAAATGATTTAATTTGATTAATTAAGGTTTAATTGATTTAATTGAATTAATTAAGATTTATTTGAATTAATTAAGATTTAATTTGATTTAATTTAATTAAGATTTATTTTGAATTTAATTAAGATTTAATTTAATTTAATTAAGATTTAATTTAATTTAATTAAGATTTAATTTAATTTAATTTAATTAAGATTTATTTTGTATTTAATTAAGATTTAATTTGAATTTAATTAAGATTTAATTTAAATTTAATTAAGATTTAATTTAATTTAATTTAATTAAGATTTATTTTGTATTTAATAAGATTTAATTTAATTTAATTTAATTAAGATTTATTTTGTATTTAATTAAGATTTAATTTAATTTAATTAAGATTTAATTTAAATTTAATTAAGATTTAATTTAATTTAATTTAATTAAGATTTATTTTGTATTTATTCGAAGATAATTAAGGTTTAATTTAAGTTTTAATTAGGATTTAATTTGAATTAATTCGAAGATAATTAAGTTTTAATTTAAGTTTTAATTAGGATTTAATTTGAATTAATTCGAAGATAATTAAGTTTTAATTTAAGTTTTAATTAGGATTTAATTTGAATTAATTTGAAGTTAATTAAGGTTTAATTTAAGTTTTAATTAGGATTTAATTTGAATTAATTCGAAATTAATTAAGGTTTAATTTTTTTGAGATTATTATGATTAATTAATAATTGTGGGTTTAAATTCATCATTTTCATTATTTCAAAAATTTCTTCTTCATTTTTATCTTTCTTTTCAAGTTTTTCTAATAATTTCGATTTATTTGAATTTAAATAAAATTTTTATTTATTATGGCCTTTATCTTAGATAGTTCCATATCCTCTTTAAGATTTGATTTTTCAATATCCTTATAGTAGGTGGAGTAAATTGGGCCACTAATTAAGGTTTCAGGATTATCTAAGGGGATAATTAAATTATTATCTAAAGAGACATCATCTTCAGAGTTATCCTTATAATTTTTAGAATTAATTTCTGAATTAACTTTAAGATTTTCTGAATTAAATTTTGGATTAAATTTAGAATTCTCAACTTCGAATTTAGAATTATACAATGGATTTTCGAATTTGAATTTGTAATTATCTGAAGGATTTTCTGACTTAGAATTATCCTTATGATTTTTGAATTCAACTTTATCCTTAGGATTTTCAAATTCGAATTTGGATTTATCCTTAGGATTTTCAAATTTGAATTCGGATTTAGTTTCAGATTTAGATCCAGAATTAATTGTATCATTATCTGTAAAATTATCAGAATTTATTTTAGATTTAATATCAGAATTAATATTATCAGAACTAATATTATCAGAATTAATATTTTCAGAATTCATGTTTTCATAATTAATATTTTCAGAATTCATATTTTCAGAATTCATGTTTTCATAATTAATATTTTCAGAATTCATGTTTTCAGAATTCATGTTTTCATAATTAATATTTTCAGAATTCATGTTTGAAATTTCTGAATTGATATTCTGAATTAAGCAATTTATTTCTGATATTTTAGTTGTATTCACATTTTGTAATTTATCATGCAAAAAATTTAATCTACTATGCAGTAAATTTAATTTTTCAGAAAAATTAACTGAGTTATCTAAGGACAGTGCAGGAAATTGTAAAACTTTTGGAACGTAAATCTTACGTACCTTCGCCGAGCATTTGTTTTTGTAATGCCCGTATTTTTCGCACTTGAAGCATTGTACGTGACTTTTGTCCCTCCGGTTTCCTGGCGTTGGTACCTCCTTTGCCGCCGGTGACGAACGATTTTTACGAGTAGGGCACTGATTTTTATAGTGCCCTCTCTCCCTGCATGTGAAACAAATAATATGCGATTTAAAATTAGACATTAAAAAAAATTGTACCTGATTCACCCCTGGGCTCCCCCTCAACTCCTGGCGTCGTTGCTCCGTCGGCGGTTAGTCCGGTGAAGAGCGGCTCGGCTCTGATACCAATTGTAGGACCGGTGCCGTCGATAGAGGGGGGGTGAATATCGATCGTGAAAACTTTCGTAACTCTTTCGTAAGACTTCTGGACTCAGAGCGTTAGTGCAGCGGAAACATAAAAATAAAATAAGAGAAAGCAAAACAGGGGACACGGCAGGTTTATTTACTTGGTTCCCAACCCCCCAGGGTCAGTACGTCCAAGGCCTATGTACTCGGCGTTGAGTCCACTAATAGTCTCCTTTCCGGAATTTCCGGAGGCGGAGAAACCCGACTTACAGTGCAATATTACAAGCAATAATATAGAAAATGAATACTGTAAATTAATTGCAAACCAAACATAAAATATGAAGCTCGGCCGATCTGGACCTCCGAAGTGTCGCGCACTTCCTCCTGGAGCCTCCCGGTCGCAGAACCTCGTCTTTAGCATGTTGTCGTCAGTCGGAATGATCAGATTCGCAGTTAGGAAGTGTGTTCGAAGAAGAGGGGTCGAAGCCCCTTTTATAGCCCTCCTAGGGGCGCCCTGGTCGACGGGGGCGCCCCGGAAGACTCGGTCAACACTTATCCTTGCGCCTACCTCGCCGCGGGAGATAAGACTGTTGACCAGGGCGCCCCGAACATCCCGGGCGCCCTTCTGAGCGCTTATCTTCATTTAGAACGCGAAACAGCACAAACAGGGTTGACCCGGGCGCCCCGGATGTTCCGGGCGCCCCGGTTGACTCCTTTTGACTGCATCACGAAGCTGCTCTCTTAGCTCCCTGTTTAGCACTGACTGGGGGGCGCCCCCCTTGCTGGGGGCGCCCCCAACACAGGGGCAGCACCCTGAATTAACACTGCAAGGCTTGCTTTGTCTCCGGTTCTTGTTACCTGCAAGATACACAAACACAAAGCATACATGCATGAAAAATGAAGCCTAAGGACATGGTTCTGACTTCGGATTTGCACAAAACCCTAGGTCGAACCGGCACGAGTTCCCACCCCCGGGAACACGCCCTTCACCTACTCCTTTCAGGAGACGGTTGCCACCCAGTCCTTCAGGTGGACTTTTACTTAGCTTCCGATACTCCCGGACCTCGAGACGCCCAAACCCTGACCCGTCTCTACTCCTGTCCTTAGTCATCGCTCAGCTAAGTTGCTCAGTCCCTTGGACCAAGACTTTATTCCCCAGCAGCCCTTCGCCAGGTGCCTAGCAGCCCTTCGCTAGGTCTTCTATGCCTAGTAGTCCTTCACTAGGTGCCTAGCAGCCCTTCGCTAGGTCTTGTTCCCCTGACATCCCTTCGTCAGGTGCCTAGCAGCCCTTTGCTAGGTCTTTTCTTTCTGGCAGCCCTTCGCCAGAGCCTAGCGGCCCTTCGCTAGGTCTTAGGGTTTCCATGCCTAGCTTAACTAGGACTTTTCTCAGGCTTAGGTTACTTCTCCTTAGCTCCCCTTTGTCTGTTCAACATATTACTGACTTAAGTACATTGTCAAACATTAAAACACATAAAGGAGAACATCATTGATGCAACTTGCACCAACATAGATTTCTTGGACTACGACCTTCTCAGTCCACCTTCTGTTGTTATCCCACTAGAGATCCTCCCTTTGATGCCCCCTATTCTGACATTGATTTAGACACTTTACATTCATATTTCTTTAGGGACGCCCGTAACCCGCTGGATAGACGATTTCAGTCCGTAGATCTCCAAGTCCAAGACTACGCACTGTATGGAGTCCTAATCCATTGCATTCTACCCTTGTCCACTAGAGACATCGCGACCATGCGACCATTCCACACCTTCTTGCTGTATGCACTGATCCATCACTTAGACATTGACATTGGACTTCACATGTTCCACACCATCCTACATGCGTCCAGTGTCACCACTCAGGGTCGGGTGCGCACCCCCTACTGCCACATCATCACCGCTATTCTTCATCATCACGGTCGCAATATCACCATAGGAGAGATGACCGCGATGACCGAGTTTGATGAGATAGGATATAGAAACGTCTCCCTTGCAGGCATAGAGGTCTTGGGTACCGGGGGCTTATCATGGAGACGCCAGAGAGCTGGAGTCCAGATTGATTCCGACGAGGAGGTAGAAGTTGACGTAGCAGAGCTCGCTGCCGAAGCTCGGGAGCACATAGACGAGCCGCCACCTCCGACGATTGGCGAGAGACTGACACTGTAACTCCCCGAAATTTCACCATGAATAATATTATGAATTCCTTATAAAATATTATGTGGATAATATTGTGAATTCATGATGAAATATTATTATGGAAGAATACGAAATATTATGAATTCATGAATATGAGATGTGATGGAATTCATGAAATATTATCATGAAATATTATGAAATGTTAAGGAAATTCATGATATTATTATTGTTATGAAATTTCATGATGGGTTTGGCTTAAGGGGTTGGATATGGATTAGTGCAAAATAAAATAAAAAGAAGAGGTAGAAAAGAGGAAGCAAGGATTTGAACCTTGAACCTCCTAGTTGCACTCTCCATGCCTTAACCACTACACCAAGCATTGTTTCTTGTTGAGAGAATAAGAAACATGCTTGTTAAGTGTGTAAGAGTGAGGAGACATGTCTTTTCATGAGAAAAGTATAAATAGGTGGAAGTTGGAGCAACTTCCTTCTCTCCTTTTCTTCTTCCTCTTCATCTTCCAAAACCGAGACCCCCCTTTCTCCCTTCCCCTTCCATTTTCGAAAACAAGATCTAGGGTTCTAGCCCTAGAAAAGTTGGAAGGAAGAAAACCCACCAAAGACCTTGTCACTACTAAGTTCAAGAAGGCTTAGAGGAAGATTCCAAGAGAAGGATTCTCACTCACCCTCCAAGTGTAGGGTACCCTACAATTTAAAGAGAAGAGTAAATTCAAGCGCAAGGATGTAAGTATCCTCTCGCCTGTGGCATAATTGTTGTTGAACGTTTGTTGTGTGCATTCCTTTGCAAAAGATCACAAGACTTCCCTTAGGAAGTTTCGGCCACCCCTTGTAAGGGGTCCAAGTGAAGTTTTCTTTGTCAAATCTTGATACATGCTAGTGCCCTAGGGATTTTAGACCCATAGGTGTTGTTTCCAAATTTTTGGGAGAACAAAACACTAGGGTTTCCCTTGGGAGACTTTCGGCCACCCCCTTGGAGGGAGGCCTTGGTCCCTTTGGTTATAGGAATACATTCCTTAAAACTTAATGTAAATGTGTATGGGTTTCCTTAATGGTGTTATGTACAAAATTCTAGGGTTACCCCTTATGTAAGTTTCGGCCAAGACCTAGAGAAGGGATTAGTGAGGGTGGAATTATCCAAAAGTTTATCCATGTTTAATGTATGGTATGATATTGTATACAAGATGTTTGTATAATTGGTTGTGTGAGAATTTGGTGTCAAAAACCAAGCCTACCCTATCCTACAACTTTCGGCCCAAGAGGATTGAATTAGGGTTTTGGGTTGTTTGTTATCCTAGGATGAGTAAATAGTTAGTAGTGTAGGTAAGGTGCTTGGATAAATATTTGTGTGAAGATGCAGATTTCCACAACCTTAGCGTTCCTACCCTACACTATTCGGCCAAGGCTTGAACATTAGGGTTTAGGAAGGTTGAATTATTTTATGTGATGTGTATGTGAAATGATATGAGATGTACATGCATGAGATGATTAAATGAGATGTTTGATTGAAATATGATGCATGTACGGATTATGAGGCATGTATGAAATATGATGAACATTAGGGTTTAGGAAGGTTGAATTATTTTATGTGATGTGTATGTGAAATGATATGAGATGTATATGCATGAGATGATTAAATGAGATGTTTGATTGAAATATGATGCATGTACGGATTATGAGGCATGTATGAAATATGATGAACATATGAACATGTATGACATATGATGTATGTATGAACATGTATAAAATATGATGAATATATGAACATGTATGAAAACATGATGCATGTATGCATGAAATGTGACGTATGAACATGGATGACATGTGATGTATGAACATGGATGACATATGATGTATGAACATGATGTGTGGATAATATGCTTGAAACAAAAGGATACTCTATTGAAACTGGGATCAAGAGCACCCGAATGTGTGGTGTGTCCCTAAGGGATCAAGAGCACCCGAATGTGTGGTGTGTCCCTTTGAGAAGTGATTAAGAGTACCTTTAGGCATATACATATATGAGTAATTGCATGATAAATTACTTTACTTTGGAAAGTTGTGTACCCGACTCGGAAGGGGGTCGTTAAACAAATCCAATGAGCATGTTAAGGTCATGGCATTGGTAGGACGGAAGGGTCCTGCTCTAATTAGATTGGTGGCTCGCTACCCCAATTTATTAGGGAACGCGCATGATGATGTGGTACAACAACTGGGCCCTGGATGATGATATATGATATTTTAAAGTATTTACCATTATGGAATCTTTTGAAAAACATTTCCTATTATGATATGATCTTGTGCGGTGAAGCACTTAGAAGTATGTGAAGCAATGCTTATGATGCTTATAATGCTATCTTGATTACTGTGTACATGATATGATGTATCGATATGGATTTTGCGAGTAGGCCCGGATTCTTACTAAGCATGTTTTGCTTACTAGTTTCATGTTTTCTTATGCTGCAGATAGCGGTAAGAAACACTTGAACTGAAGGAAGAGGCAGGAGAGCTGAAGATGTGTGGGGTGGTGGCTCGGGAATAAAGATCTTCATATCTACATTATCATATTGTGTTAACATTTATTATTAATGAATGTTATACTTGAATCACTCATATACTTGATTTTATGATAAGTGAAACCTATTATGTTATAGGTTAAATAAGCATGCTCAGTACTTTGTCCTTAGTACTTTAGAAAGAAAAATTTTATATGCGGATTTAGAGATTAAGTGCACGTGACCCCGCCCCGAGGGTAGATATAAGGGCGGGCGTCACAGACACTACTCGAGATAGAAGTCCATAGTCTCCGAGAAGAGGTGAAGGCTCACCACATTGAGTTGGTCGAAGTGATTCAAGCAGAGCACGATACAAATCGAGCCTACCACATTGAGCACATGGATGCTATTCTAGCCAACCGCCAGGCAAATGAGGCACATCACGTTGAGCACATGGATGCCCTCCGAGCCGAACGCGAGGCGAATCAAGCTCGACATGACGAGATGATGTCACTGTTCCACTCTTGGCAGCCCGGTCCATTCTTTCCTCCGGGCCCCTCCTCTTAGATCCCAGTTGACTTTAGTTGACTTATTGTACTATTAACTGATGTTTGACTTGTGTTTTGACTGTGCTAGTCCTTATTTTAACTAGTTGACTTATCACATCTAGTTACTTGATTATCTACCTTTATCAGTTAATAACTTTAGTAGAATAAGGTTACTCTACTTCTGTTTTTTCGGTAAAATTGTTTTATTATTTATCAGTTTTTACTTAATTTTGAAAAATTATTTCTTTATGCATTTTTAAATAATTTTTTCAACTTAGTTTTTTTTGAAAAATTACCCCCTTCAAAACTAGGGCTTTTTTGCAAATGGACTTAGCTTAGGCCCTAACCCTAGAACTGCATGCACCTATAGATCTAGAAGCCAGCATCTCACAAGCACCTTAGGGTACTTTTGATTGATCACCTAGAATGGATTGAGATGCTTAGGTCTTTGCCTTAATTCAAGATGCTTTAAGTCAGTGCATCTGTAGTAATTGGGGCACTAAATACCATTAAACAACAATCAGGTTAAGTGTCAAGCTTAGAAAATCTAACTTGCACAAATCACTTAACTTGACTAACCCTAGCGAAAGCTACTGTTTATAACAGTTAGTAAGTAGCTAATTAGGTTAGACAGGACCTGAAAGAGAAAATTCAAATTGCTTTAGCTCAGTTCAAAAGTTAGAATTGGTTCAGTACAACATTTGACCCTGACTACTTAATTTCAAAATTTAATTTCAATGCAATTTTTTTTTGCTATTTTTTTTTGATATATGACAAAGGGGGAGAGATTGGAAAGGAGGGAAAAAGGCTCTAAATTTTTCTAAAATAGATTGGAAAGGAGTGAAAAAGGCTCTAAATTTTTCAAAAAATTTTCTCTCTCCAAAATTAAGTCTTTTATCTCTGGTCATTCAAAAAAGTAAAGTTCTTTACTTTTCAAAGTTCATTTTTGAAAATTAACTTCACTTAGGTTGAAAAATTTTTCTAAAGCACTTATTTTGAAAATTTTCTGAAATGTTTTCTAAGTCAGAAAAATGTGTTTGAAAATTTTTTTCTAAAGCACTTATTCTGAAAATTTTCTGAAATGTTTTTCTAAGTCATAAATTAGAAAAATGTGTTTGAAAAATGTCTCTATGCTCTCTAAGTACTTATTACTAGCTCTCAAAATTGTTCCAAGTACTCATTCTAAAACTATGGTTGGTCGAAAATTTTCTAAGTATAAAATTCAAATTCTCCTGAAAATTTTCCAATTCAAAATATTTTTTTTCTGAAACGTTTCTCTTAAAATTTTTTCAAAGTAGTGGAAAATTGAAAAACATTTAGACTTAGAAATCTTTTTCAATACACCCCACGAACCTTTGAAAACCCTAGGGGGAGATTTCTTCCAGAGGAAGGGAATCAAATTTAGGTATTTCACCTACTTATCTATTGATTAACTTAACTGTTTGAACCGAGTTGCCATAAATTAAAAAGGGGGAGATTGTTGGTGCAGGTAGCACCTAAGTCAAACCTGGGTTTTGATAATGGTAGAGGGTTCAAGAGTTAAGAGGTTATTGTTATCTAATGTATTCAAGAAGCCCTAGGCACACTAGGCAAAGAAGACCTGCTCGGAAGGTGGGCAAGAAGTCTTGGTCGGGATTGGGCACGAAGCCCTGGCAAGGAGCTGGGCACCGAAGACCTACTCAGAAGGTGGGCACGAAGTCCTGGTCGAGGATTGGGCACGAAGCCCTGGTAAGGAGCTGGGCACCGAAGACCTGCTCGGAAGGTGGGCACGAAGACCTGGTCTGGTGCATCGGGCAAAAGTCTGAACAGAGGAGCCGGTTGGCAAAAGGTAAATTCTCCTGAGAGGAGTAGGTGAGGACGCATTCTCCGTCGAGGGAACAGTAGGCGTCGGTTCGACCTAGGGTTCCATTTAGGAGACCCGAAGTCAGAACCAAGACAGCTACGGTTGTAAAAAATTTATCTAACACTCATACCTTGTTGTTTTGGAAC
>JAGFNQ010003265.1:52495-96509 GCA_024364735.1 Boesenbergia rotunda
AAGGGGAAGATTTATAGTGTATACATTATTTTTTCTAGTCCCCTTAAGTATGATTTCTGAGTCTTGTTCATTTCTAATCAGGCAGTTAGAATTATTGTAAGTAACTATATAACCAGAATCACATAACTGACTTATGCTAAGCAAGTTAAAAACTAAAGTTTTCAACCAATAGAACTTTCTTAATAATGAAATCAGATTTAAGCTCAATATTACCTGACCCAATTACCTTGAGTGTAGCATTATTGTCAAATGCCACTGAGCCTAGGTTTTTGAGTTTGAGCTTGGTGAACTTCAATTTATCTCCAGTCATGTGTCTGGAGCAACCGCTATCCAACATCCATTGGTCCAAATCTTTATGTTCCTACGCATAAAGAATTTTCTTGATTTGGATCCAATTAGAATCAGGAATAGCTTAAATTGAGTTTCACTGCCTAGTCTGTCTCACCCAAATCTAGGGTTTTCAATCACGTTAACCTTATGGTTTTCGTGAGACAGGTTTTGATGATTAACAGTTGTTTTGAAAAGATTGATTAATTTTGAAAGAAATTAAATTTTAAAAACTCAATTAATTTTGAAACCCATTAATTTTGACAGAAGTTTAAATCTACAAATAACTGAAATTTTGTGTTAGATTCGAATTTGACAAAAATTAATTTGAATTTGAATTTCAAAAATTGGCTTCCAGGTCTTAGCGAGGCACTAGGCCTTCTTTGGCCGAAGCCTTATGGGATCATCCACCCTTTCCTTGACAAAGCCTTTTAATGAAGTTTCATTTTCAAAATTATTTTTTGAAAAATTTCTGGTCTAACTAGTTTGAGTTTTGGATCGGTAGCTTCGGCTGGTTTCACCAGTCTAAAGAGACCAAGTAAAATTGATCTTATTAGAATTGGTTTCCCCAACGTACTATCATCTCACCTCCACCCAATACTATGTTGTCAAATTTCAGCTAAGTTTGTTTAGTCCTTAATCTAGCCTAAGTCTAAGCATGGTATATTGTAGAAAATAAATAAACATTCAAACAATCAATTTAAATTAATAATAATAAATTCATCTAATAATGAAAATGGTTTTCAGTTTGGCTCCCCCTGGACTAAAGCCACGGTGATGGTTAGGCAAGATGTGAATCTTGTCCTTGGGGATCCAATACTGATTTGATCCAGTTGGTTTGTTCAGGCACAGTTTAGGTACCCATGCCTGAATTTTGCCTCTGGACTGATTCAGTACAGTCAAATATGATCTTTGTCGGGATTTGGTTCGGTAGCCAAGTCCGGATCGATTTAGAACTGATTTCTGTTTTCCAAGGATCATGTCAAGACCCTTGGAACCAGATGTAAATCGTTCTAAAGCTGTTCTATAATCCTTAACTTGAGTTTTCAGGGAGGAGTTCTCCTTTTCAAGTTTTTCAACTTGAGTAGGAGTTTCTTCCTGAACCTTCTCGGTTAAGGGTTTAGAGTCAGCTCCCTCCTTCAGGAGTTTTACTTCCTGTCGGAGGGTTTCGACCCGGAGTTTGGCTTTTGCCAAATCTCGAGAAAGAAAAGAAATCAATTCAGTTAACTGTAATCTATTAAAACCAGTTACCTTAATTTCTCCGTCTTCTGTGAAGGTCAGCTCGCCGTCCTCTTGTTCTGATTCTGATTCTGTCTCGACTTTATCTGAGGCGGTCAGAGCTAGGAGGTTGGACTGGGGTGCCTCTTCTTCTTCTTCTGAGGAAGACTCGTCCCAGGTTGCTTGCAGTGCCTTCTTTCTTCTCGTCTTTTTAGTCTCCTTTAGGTTAGGGCACTCTGACTTGTAGTGGCCCTTTTTCTTGCACTCATAGCAGGTCACATTGGGCTTGTTTGCTGGTTCAGTTGGTTCGTCCTTTCTTCGGCCGGTTTTTCGTTTGTTGGTTCGGTTCTTTAGCTCCTTGTAGTAGCTTCGAGCGAGCCGGACCAGCTTAGTTTGATCTCTTTCTTCTTCTGAATCTGAGTCTGAGTTAGATTCGGTTTCAGGTTCAGGCTTCTTCTTCGTTGTTCTTCCAGTCTTGCCTGCAAGAAAAGCAATACCTTTCTCAACCATATTGGTGTTAGTTTGTTCGTGCAGTTCTAGCTCAGAAAATAATTCGTCTAATTTTATTTTAGAAAGATCCCTAGAGACCTTGTATGCATCTACCATAGATGCCCACAAGGTGTTTCTAGGGAAGGCGTTTAGAGCATACCTTATTAGGTCACGGTTTTCGACCTTGTGACCTATTGTGTGAAGACCGTTCATTACCTCTTGGATCCGTGCGTGGAGTTGGGCTGCTGATTCGTTGTCCGCCATCTTGATAGTGTATAATTTGTTTAATAGCAGATCCCGCTTGCTGATCCGAGTATCTGTAGTCCCTTCGTGCAGCTCGATCAGTTTTGTCCATAGCTCCTTTGCACTATTGAAGGGGCCCACGTGGTTCAGCTCTTCCTTTGTCAGCCCGCATTGTAGGGTTTGTGTCGCTTTTGCGTCGGCTTCTATCTTGCGTTTAAGGGAGTTGTCCCATTCGGAGTAGTTCTGAGGAAGTCCATCAGCGTTTCGGGGGATCTCCAGACCGGACTGGATAATGATCCACATGTCCACCTGAGTTTTCAGGTGGACCTCCATGCGGATTTTCCAGTAGGAAAAGTCTTCTCCACTGAAGAGTGGAGGTCTTGCGGTGCTGAATCCCTCTTGCATGGCCATTTAGACTGAAAAAGAAAGCTAAAAAGAAATTTGCCAAGACTTGGTCTTGGATTAGCAGTGCTGGATAAATTAAAGACAAGGGGTGTTGCACCAACCTTGCCAAAAAAAACGAATGAAATTTTTATCGAAAAATTCGTAAGATAAAGAAAATAGAATGATAAAATTAACAAGAAATCCGAAAAAAAATTTCAAACTGGTGGTTGCACCAGGTTTGAACTTCCCCGCTCTGATACCACTTGTTGGATCGTGAAAAACCGATAGAGGGGGGGGGGTGAATATCGGTAATCGTTCTTTTTCAGAAAGCTAAGAGTAAGTGCACAGCGGAAATAAAAATATGAGATACAGCACAAAGACACAGTGGTTTTTACTTGGTTCGGAGCCTGTGTCGACTCCTACTCCAAGGCCCACGGTCGTTGACCGTTTACTTTGGGCAATTTTATATTCGCGCAAAGAGGTTACAATAATTTCAATTACAGAGAGAGTGCAATAAAATAATAATAAAATATTAAGCTCTTCGTTACCGACGTCCGGAGTGTATCGACTCTTTTCGGGGCAGCGGGACGTCGTCAGCTCGAGGTGAGGTGTTTCTGGAGCAAGGCACGAGCGTAGAAGAGCATGGAAGCTTTGGAGCGAAGTTGATGTGAAGCTTGGGGTCGAGGGGTGCTATTTATAGCACCTAGGGCGCCCTGGACGTTGGGGGCGCCCTGCCACGTGTAACACCCCGAAATTTCACCATGAATAATATTATGAATTCCTTATAAAATATTATGTGGATAATATTGTGAATTCATGATGAAATATTATTATGGAAGAATACGAAATATTATCATGAAATGTTATGAAATATTATGAATTCATGAATATGAGATGTGATGGAATTCATGAAATATTATCATGAAATATTATGAAAAGTTAAGGAAATTCATGATATTATTATTGTTATGAAATTTCATGATGGGTTTGGCTTAAGGGGTTGGATATGGATTAGTGCAAAATAAAATAAAAAGAAGAGGTGGAAAAGAGGAAGCAAGGATTTGAACCTTGAACCTCCTAGTTGCACTCTCCATGCATTAACCACTACACCAAGCATTGTTTCTTGTTGAGAGAATAAGAAACATGCTTGTTAAGTGTGTAAGAGTGAAGAGACATGTCTTTTCATGAGAAAAGTATAAATAGGTGGAAGTTGGAGCAACTTCCTTCTCTCCTTTTCTTCTTCCTCTTCATCTTCCAAAACCGAGACCCCCTTTCTCCCTTCCCCTTCCATTTTCGAAAACAAGATCTAGGGTTCTAGCCCTAGAAAAGTTGGAAGGAAGAAAACTCTCCAAAGACCTTGTCACTACTAAGTTCAAGAAGGCTTAGAGGAAGATTCCAAGAGAAGGATTCTCACTCACCCTCCAAGTGTAGGGTACCCTACAATTTAAAGAGAAGAGTAAATTCAAGCGCAAGGATGTAAGTATCCTCTCGCCTGTGGCATAATTGTTGTTGAACGTTTGTTGTGTGCATTCCTTTGCAAAAGATCACAAGACTTCCCTTAGGAAGTTTCGGCCACCCCTTGTAAGGGGTCCAAGTGAAGTTTTCTTTGTCAAATCTTGATACATGCTAGTGCCCTAGGGATTTTAGACCCATAGGTGTTGTTTCCAAATTTTTGGGAGAACAAAACACTAGGGTTTCCCCTTGGGAGACTTTCGGCCACCCCCTTGGAGGGAGGCCTTGGTCCCTTTGGTTATAGGAATACATTCCTTAAAACTTAATGTAAATGTGTATGGGTTTTCTTAATGGTGTTATGTACAAAATTCTAGGGTTACCCCTTGTGTAAGTTTCGGCCAAGACCTAGAGAAGGGATTAGTGAGGGTGGAATTATCCAAAAGTTTATCCATGTTTAATGTATGGTATGATATTGTATACAAGATGTTTGTATAATTGGTTGTGTGAGAATTTGGTGCCAAAAACCAAGCCTACCCTATCCTACAACTTTCGGCCCAAGAGGATTGAATTAGGGTTTTGGGTTGTTTGTTATCCTAGGATGAGTAAATAGTTAGTAGTGTAGGTAAGGTGCTTAGATAAATATTTGTGTGAAGATGCAGATTCCACAACCTTAGCGTTCCTACCCTACACTATTCGGCCAAGGCTTGAACATTAGGGTTTAGGAAGGTTGAATTATTTTATGTGATGTGTATGTGAAATGATATGAGATGTACATGCATGAGATGATTAAATGAGATGTTTGATTGAAATATGATGCATGTACGGATTATGAGGCATGTATGAAATATGATGAACATTAGGGTTTAGGAAGGTTGAATTATTTTATGTGATGGGTATGTGAAATGATATGAGATGTATATGCATGAGATGATTAAATGAGATGTTTGATTGAAATATGATGCATGTACGAATTATGAGGCATGTATGAAATATGATGAACATATGAACATGTATGACATATGATGTATGTATGAACATGTATAAAATATGATGAATATATGAACATGTATGAAAACATGATGCATGTATGCATGAAATGTGATGTATGAACATGGATGACATGTGATGTATGAACATGGATGACATATGATGTATGAACATGATGTGTGGATAATATGCCTGAAACAAAAGGATACTCTATTGAAACTGGGATCAAGAGCACCCGAATGTGTGGTGTGTCCCTAAGGGATCAAGAGCACCCGAATGTGTGGTGTGTCCCTTTGAGAAGTGATTAAGAGTACCTTTAGGCATATACATATATGAGTAATTGCATGATAAATTACTTTACTTTGAAAGTTGTGTACCCGACTCGGAAGGGGGTCGTTAAACAAATCCAATGTGCATGTTAAGGTCATGGCATTGGTAGGACGGAAGGGTCCTGCTCTAATTAGATTGGTGGCTCGCTACCCCAACTCATTAGGGAACGCGCATGATGTGGTACTACAACTGGGCCCTAGATGATGATGATATTATATTTTAAAGTATCTACCATTATGGAATCTTTTGAAAAACATTTCCTATTATGATATGATCTTGTGCGGTGAATCACTTAGAAGTATGTGAAGCAATGCTTATGATGCTTATAATGCTATCTTGATTACTGTGTACATGATATGATGTATCGATATGGATTTTGCGAGTAGGCCCGGATTCTTACTAAGCATGTTTTGCTTACTAGTTTCATGTTTTCTTATGCTGCAGATAGCGGTAAGAAACACTTGAACTGAAGGAAGAGGCAGGAGAGCTGAAGATGTGTGGGGTGGTGGCTCGGGAATAAAGATCTTCATATCTACATTATCATACTGTGTTAACATTTATTATTAATGAATGTTATACTTGAGTCACTTATATACTTGATTTTATGATAAGTGAAACCTATTATGTTATAGGTTAAATAAGCATGCTTAGTACTTTGTCCTTAGTACTTTAGAAAGAAAAATTTTATATGCGGCTTTAGAAATTAAGTGCACGTGACCCCGCCCCGAGGGTAGATATAAGGGCGGGCGTTACAAGTTGGTATCAGAGCAGGTTTCCCCTCCACCACACACATATCAAGCTTCCTCCTGCCGCTTCCAAGTAAGAAATCCTAACTCGCCTTACTTTATTTATTTCATGTACAGAACGACTATATGAGATGAAGTATGTTTGCATGATATAGAAATGATTAATGCTTGCAGAAAGTAGTAATTATGTTAGCTTAATTATCACTTGTATGATATTAATGACTATGTATAGAAATGAATCATGCTTGCATGAAGTAGTGTTTATGATAGTTGAATTATCACCTGTATAATATATATGATAAGTAATTTTAAGTTAGGTGAACATGAACACTATTTTAATAATTTAGAACTTGGGTAGGAGGGTGGTTACATATAGTAATCACTAGGGTAAACTACACCGATTTGGTGTGAGTTTTCCTCTGTATACATTTGCGAATTGAAAAAGGAATGGTTTAGTACTAACCATGTCATTTTTTTTTAATTCCAGATGTTGCAGGAGGACTACCCTGAGAGATGCCGCGAGTTGCTGGAGCAGATAAAGACAATTAGGTATTGGCCGACTCGGGGAATTCAGGACACCATAGGATTCTTGGATCGGCACTTCTGGAAACTGGAGCGAGAAGGGTTTCCAGCCACGGACGATCATAGGATTGGCGCTTTACTCCGTTCCTTGCCCAACCGGGCCAGAGAGGTGGCGCTTCAGATCTGGGGACAGCACAGATGCTGTATTCCCTATGCGGAGTTGTGCAGGCAGCTTCTCCGCCATGAGTTCCCAGCAGATCTGGGGGACTCCGAGGAGGATCCCGAGCCGTCAGATGAGGATCCCGAGCCGTTTGAGGAGGATCCCGAGCCACTTGAGGAGGATCCTGAGCCCTTCGAGGAGGATCCCGAGCCGTTTGAGGAGGATCCCGAGCCACTTGAGGAGGATCCTGAGCCCTTCGAGGAGGATCCCGAGCCCTTCGAGGAGGATCCTGAGCCCCTCGAGGAGGATCCCGAGCCCTTCGAGGAGGATCCAGAGATGCTGTGGGTGTTCGAGGAAGATGTTGAGGCAGACGAGGAGATCCTCGAGATCGAAGAAGAAGAAGACCCGATGGGAACAGTTGAAGATCCTGAGACGGGCCAGAGGGTGATGAGCGAGGAAATAGTAGGTGTCGCTATGTTATTCTTTATGTTGGGCATCCAGGCAGCCCATCTGGCTCCCTGGGTGGATTAGTGTATGTTGACTTATGAGAATAAATAAAAATAAATTCCGGTTGGAATAATGAATAAAAATCTCATTTATCCAATATTGATCATGCGACACATAAGGATGAATAATACAGAAAAACCTATTATGAGTTGATTACCCATGATCAAGTAGCATTCCTGGGACATGTTATCTCCAAGGACGGAGTGATGGTCGACCCGACCAAAATTGAGGCCGTAAGTAATTGGTCCAGACCCAAGAATGCCAACGAGGTCAAAAGTTTTCTGGGGCTAGCCGGATATTACAGAAAATTCGTAGAGAACTTCTCTCGAATTGCAGCTCCTATGACAGCTCTGACTAAGAAAGACATGAAATATATCTGGACCGACGAATGTGAGAAGAGCTTCTCTGAACTGAAAAGGAGGCTGACTAGCGCTCCTATATTGACTCTTCCGGAAAATGATACGGGTTTCGATATGTACAGCGACGCATCCAAACTTGGACTCGGAGCTGTACTTATGCAAAATGGGAAGGTAATTGCCTATGCCTCTAGGCAACTGAAGGAACATGAAAAGAATTATCCTACCCATGATTTGGAACTAGCAGCGGTGGTCTTCGCACTGAAAACATGGAGGCATTATTTATATGGAACTCAATGCAAAGTTTATACGGATCACCAGAGTCTGCGATTCTTCTTCACCCAGAAAGACCTGAATATGCGACAACGCCGATGGCTCGAGTTGGTCAAGGACTACGACTGTGAGATCTTATACCATCCGGGAAAAGCCAACAAGGTAGCGGACGCACTCAGTAGAAAATCTTGTGCTGCATTGTTGTCTTTATCAGCTTTGTCACGACCCTTAGGGAAAGAGATTATGGATTTCGGAATCGAGATAATATCGGGACGGCTTTCTACTCTACAGATTGCGCCGACATTATTTGATGGTATTCTGGAGAAGCAGAATCTTGATCCGAGTCTTCGAAGAATCAGGCAGGAAATTCTCGAAGACAAGGACGAGGGATTCCGGATTTCCGAGGACGGAGTTTTATATTTCCGGGATCGATTATGCGTTCCCGACGACTCCGAATTACGGACAAGGATACTCGAGGAAGCTCACGGCACACCTTACGCGATGCATCCTGGGTCTACCAAGATGTATCAAGATCTGAAAGGTAAATTTTGGTGGTCCGGCATGAAGAAAGATGTAGCCCATTATATTAGTATGTGTTTGACCTGCCAGAGGGTCAAAGCAGAACACCAGAGACCTGGGGGAGTTCTGCAGCCTCTACCTATTCCCGAGTGGAAATGGGAGGACATATCTATGGATTTCATATCAGGGCTACCTCGGACTACGAATGGATATGATAGTATATGGGTTATTGTGGACCGGCTGACAAAGTCCGCGCATTTTCTGGCTATCAGGATGACTTATTCAGTGGAGCAGTTGGCTCAACTGTACGTCAAGGAGATTGTCCGACTACACGGGGTTCCCAAGACCATCGTCTCTGACCGAGATGGTCGATTTACTTCTGATTTTTGGGGACACGTGCAGAAGGCCCTTGGCACGAAGCTGAAGTTCAGTACAGCCTTTCACCCCCAGACTGACGGGCAGACTGAACGAGTTAACCAGATACTGGAAGATATGTTACGAGCTTGCACCTTGGACTTCAAGGGAAGCTGGTGTCGATACCTGAGCCTGGCAGAATTTGCTTATAACAACAGTTATCAGGCTACTATCGGGATGGCACCGTACGAAGCACTATACGGAAGGAAATGCAGATCTCCGTTATGCTGGCACGAGAGTGGTGAAACGAGGGAGATGGGACTCCAGACCGATATTATTGATGAGACCACTCAGGCTATAAAGAATATCCGCCAGAGGATAGAGACTGCTCAGAGTCGGCAGAAGAGCTACGCTGATAAGCGACGTCGACCACTCGAGTTCGAGGTTGGGGAGTCGGTATTCCTGAAGGTAGCCCCTATGAAAGGGGTGATGAGATTCGGAAAGAAGGGGAAACTGAGTCCGCGATACGTGGGACCCTATCAAATTTTGAGAAGAGTAGGCAAGGTGGCCTACGAGCTGGAGCTACCGCCAGAGATGGCGGCTATCCACAACGTATTCCACGTATCGATGCTCAAGAAATGTACCCCTGATGCGAGTCAAATGATGGAACCCCCACCAGTGCAAGAACCGGAGAGCCTTAGTTCCGAACGCCGACCTATACAGATTTTAGATCGGGAGGTCAAAAGGCTAAGAAACAAGGAAGTACCCTTAGTAAAGGTTCTATGGCGGAATGAGCAATTTGAAGAAGCCACCTGGGAACAGGAAGATACGATGCGATTAAAGTATCCGGATCTGTTCTAAAGTTCGGGACGAACTTTTTATAAGGTGTGTAGGATTGTAACACCCCGAAATTTCACCATGAATAATATTATGAATTCCTTATAAAATATTATGTGGATAATATTGTGAATTCATGATGAAATATTATTATGGAAGAATACGAAATATTATCATGAAATGTTATGAAATATTATGAATTCATGAATATGAGATGTGATGGAATTCATGAAATATTATCATGAAATATTATGAAATGTTAAGGAAATTCATGATATTATTATTGTTATGAAATTTCATGATGGGTTTGGCTTAAGGGGTTGGATATGGATTAGTGCAAAATAAAATAAAAAGAAGAGGTGGAAAAGAGGAAGCAAGGATTTGAACCTTGAACCTCCTAGTTGCACTCTCCATGCCTTAACCACTACACCAAGCATTATTTCTTGTTGAGAGAATAAGAAACATGCTTGTTAAGTGTGTAAGAGTGAAGAGACATGTCTTTTCATGAGAAAAGTATAAATAGGTGGAAGTTGGAGCAACTTCCTTCTCTCCTTTTCTTCTTCCTCTTCATCTTCCAAAACCGAGACCCCCTTTCTCCCTTCCCCTTCCATTTTCGAAAACAAGATCTAGGGTTCTAGCCCTAGAAAAGTTGGAAGGAAGAAAACTCTCCAAAGACCTTGTCACTACTAAGTTCAAGAAGGCTTAGAGGAAGATTCCAAGAGAAGGATTCTCACTCACCCTCCAAGTGTAGGGTACCCTACAATTTAAAGAGAAGAGTAAATTCAAGCGCAAGGATGTAAGTATCCTCTCGCCTGTGGCATAATTGTTGTTGAACGTTTGTTGTGTGCATTCCTTTGCAAAAGATCACAAGACTTCCCTTAGGAAGTTTCGGCCACCCCTTGTAAGGGGTCCAAGTGAAGTTTTCTTTGTCAAATCTTGATACATGCTAGTGCCCTAGGGATTTTAGACCCATAGGTGTTGTTTCCAAATTTTTGGGAGAACAAAACACTAGGGTTTCCCCTTGGGAGACTTTCGGCCACCCCCTTGGAGGGAGGCCTTGGTCCCTTTGGTTATAGGAATACATTCCTTAAAACTTAATGTAAATGTGTATGGGTTTTCTTAATGGTGTTATGTACAAAATTCTAGGGTTACCCCTTGTGTAAGTTTTGGCCAAGACCTAGAGAAGGGATTAGTGAGGGTGGAATTATCCAAAAGTTTATCCATGTTTAATGTATGGTATGATATTGTATACAAGATGTTTGTATAATTGGTTGTGTGAGAATTTGGTGCCAAAAACCAAGCCTACCCTATCCTACAACTTTCGGCCCAAGAGGATTGAATTAGGGTTTTGGGTTGTTTGTTATCCTAGGATGAGTAAATAGTTAGTAGTGTAGGTAAGGTGCTTAGATAAATATTTGTGTGAAGATGCAGATTCCACAACCTTAGCGTTCCTACCCTACACTATTCGGCCAAGGCTTGAACATTAGGGTTTAGGAAGGTTGAATTATTTTATGTGATGTGTATGTGAAATGATATGAGATGTACATGCATGAGATGATTAAATGAGATGTTTGATTGAAATATGATGCATGTACGGATTATGAGGCATGTATGAAATATGATGAACATTAGGGTTTAGGAAGGTTGAATTATTTTATGTGATGGGTATGTGAAATGATATGAGATGTATATGCATGAGATGATTAAATGAGATGTTTGATTGAAATATGATGCATGTATGAATTATGAGGCATGTATGAAATATGATGAACATATGAACATGTATGACATATGATGTATGTATGAACATGTATAAAATATGATGAATATATGAACATGTATGAAAACATGATGCATGTATGCATGAAATGTGATGTATGAACATGGATGACATGTGATGTATGAACATGGATGACATATGATGTATGAACATGATGTGTGGATAATATGCCTGAAACAAAAGGATACTCTATTGAAACTGGGATCAAGAGCACCCGAATGTGTGGTGTGTCCCTAAGGGATCAAGAGCACCCGAATGTGTGGTGTGTCCCTTTGAGAAGTGATTAAGAGTACCTTTAGGCATATACATATATGAGTAATTGCATGATAAATTACTTTACTTTGAAAGTTGTGTACCCGACTCGGAAGGGGGTCGTTAAACAAATCCAATGTGCATGTTAAGGTCATGGCATTGGTAGGACGGAAGGGTCCTGCTCTAATTAGATTGGTGGCTCGCTACCCCAACTCATTAGGGAACGCGCATGATGTGGTACTACAACTGGGCCCTAGATGATGATGATATTATATTTTAAAGTATCTACCATTATGGAATCTTTTGAAAAACATTTCCTATTATGATATGATCTTGTGCGGTGAATCACTTAGAAGTATGTGAAGCAATGCTTATGATGCTTATAATGCTATCTTGATTACTGTGTACATGATATGATGTATCGATATGGATTTTGCGAGTAGGCCCGGATTCTTACTAAGCATGTTTTGCTTACTAGTTTCATGTTTTCTTATGCTGCAGATAGCGGTAAGAAACACTTGAACTGAAGGAAGAGGCAGGAGAGCTGAAGATGTGTGGGGTGGTGGCTTGGGAATAAAGATCTTCATATCTACATTATCATACTGTGTTAACATTTATTATTAATGAATGTTATACTTGAGTCACTTATATACTTGATTTTATGATAAGTGAAACCTATTATGTTATAGGTTAAATAAGCATGCTTAGTACTTTGTCCTTAGTACTTTAGAAATAAAAATTTTATATGCGGCTTTAGAAATTAAGTGCACGTGACCCCGCCCCGAGGGTAGATATAAGGGCGGGCGTTACACCACGTGTCAGCCGATCCACACTTTGCTCGGTCAACTTCTATCCCGCTCGAACAGGGATTAAGTTTGACCTCTGGGGCGCCCTGGTCGCTGAGGGCGCCTTGGTTGAAGCGGTCTTCTCAGCTGGAAAGGGCTGGAGCTTCGCAGTCTTGGGCTGGAGGCGCCTTTGCTGCTGAGGGCGCCTTCGCTGACCAGGGCGCCTTCGCTGCTGAGGGCGCCTTGCCCAGTAAGCAGCTGAAGCCCTTTTTCCTTCGCTTGGTTTTGGTTCACCTTGAGGGCGCCCGGGACACTCAGGGCGCCTTACTCAGCTGCTGCCTCACTCCTTTGAGGCTCTCTGAGTTGCAGACACACGTTCCTTCGGTCCTGCATCCAGGGTTAGTCCAAAACACAATAACACAATTAATTATTTATTTTATACAGCCTTAGCTGTCTTGGTTCTGACTTTCGTCTCCAAAATGGAGTCCTAGGTCGAACCGACGCCTACTATTCCCTCGACGGGGAACGCGTCCTCACCTACTCCTCTCGGGAGAATTTACCTGATGCCAACCGCTCCCTTGGTTGGACTTTTGCCTGACGGTCCTTTGTCAGGGCTTGGATGTCGAGCTGTCCTTCGCCCGGTGCCTAGCAGTCCTTCGCTAGGTCTTTTGACTCTGGCATTCCTTCGCCAGTGCCTAGCAGTCCTTTGCTAGGGCTTTTTGCCCTGGCATTCCTTCGCCAGTGCCTAGCAATCCTTCGCTAGGGCTTTCACTGCACACTAGATTAACTTGTTAGAAAACAAGGACTTAACTTTTGACCTATGTTGTCATTATCAAAACACAGGTTTGACTTGGGTGCATTCTGCACCAACACATTTTTCCCCAAGCTGACCAATTCATTTTCCTTAAGCTTCTTCTTGTGAACACATAGATCTTTCAGGAACTTCGCATACTTAGGAATCTGTTTAATCATTGTCAGCAAGGGTACATTAATTTCTACTTTGCTAAAAAGTTTTACCAGCTCATTGTACTCTTTGGCTTTCTCCTCTTCCACTTGTCTTTTGGCTTGAATTCTCTGCTGTGGAAAGGGTAAAGGAACCCTAATTTCTTCCTCTTGAACCGAAGATGGAGGGGCTGATTTGTGAGCTGTTGTCCCCTTCGATGTAGTTGCTGTAAAATCTGTTTCGGGGTTGATTTCCCCCTCATTTTCCACCAAAATCACAGGATTACTTGATGAGGGAGTTGAGCACGGGCTAGGGGTGGAATCAACTATTTTGAAATGATTTCGGGGCTGATCGGTGCTGAAATTGTTGGTGCTGCCCTGTTTTTAAAAAATTCAGCTCTTGGACCATTTTGAGTTAATGCAACCTTCCCACTCCTCAAATAAATAGCGCTAACATTTCCCTTTGGATTGGGAATAGCTTGAGAAGGTAGTTGGCTTGATCCTTGAGCTTGACTTTGATTTATCCCACTAGCCAATTGTCCCATTTGCCTCTCGAGGTTTTGTATGGCGGGAAACATTTGTTGAAACATTTCTTCTACCCTCTGTTGTGGCACATTTCCCCCACTAGAGCTTCCATTGTCCCCTTGGTTAGCATAGGGTTTTGAATGACCTTGAAATGATGAAGGAGTCGGCTGAAATTGTTGAACTTGCTGAGATCCTTGAAAAATAGGGCTGTTGGGGCTGATAGGAGGGCTGAATTTGTTGTTGATAGGGCTGATAAATTGGCTGGAATGTTGGTGAAACTTGCTGAGAATTGTATCCTTAAAAATTCTGGTTCTGAAATGGAACTTGTTGTGGTGAGGACTGAAATTGATTGGGCTGAAATCCTTGATTTTATGGCTGAAAACTTTGATTCCAAGGCTGGAAACTTTGCTGCGGTTGTTGGATTTGCTGCTGTGAAGGTCGATATTGCTGTGGATAATTCAGATTCCCTTGGAAACCTTGTTAAATCCCTTGAAATGGCTGCTGAAATGGTTGCTGGAATTGCTGATTTGGAGGCTGTAATTGCTGATTTAGCTGCTGTGATTGTTGTTGTTGTGGCTGAACTTGCTGGAAAGTTTGTTGGGGTTGCTGAAATTGTTGTTGTTGTTGGCTTTGTTGGTAGAAAGAATTCCCATACCTCAGATTTGGATGATCCCTCCAACCAGGGTTATAAGTAGAAGAATAGGGATTATTCCGAGATTGAAATTGTCCCCTAACCAATGCCGCTACTGTCTCATCTTGTTGGAGGGTGGGACATGAATCTAAATTGTGCTCTTGACTAGAGCAAATACCACATACTCTCATCACTTGGCTTGATTGTGGAGGCACCGAAGGAGTTGAATTTTGACTTGCATTATTAAGATCCATTTGCTTAATCGCTGATGTGAGCTCTACCAATGCATTCTTAATCTCCCTTTGTTCATTAGAAGCCACCTGGACTTCATTAACTCCTCTAGTAGATAATGCTCTGCTTCCAAACTGTTGAGAATTTTCTGCCATATTTGAAATAAACTCCCTAGCTTGATTTGGTGTTTTGTTGACTAAGGCTCCTCCAGTTGCAGCATCAATCATAATCCTATCCATTTGCAATAAACCCTCATAAAAATACTGGATGAGTAACTGCTCACTGATCTGGTGCTGTGGGCAGCTGGAGCAAAGCTTGTTGAATCTCTCCCAGTAGTCATAGAGTGTCTCACCCACCACATGCTGAATGCCACAAATGCTTTTTCTAATGATTGCAGTTCTGGAGGCTGGGAAATATTTTTCTAAGAATGTCTTCTTAATGAAAATCCAGCTAGACATGTGCCCAGTAGGTAAGTAGTAAAATCAGTCCTTAGCTGCTCCAGTCAAAGAAAAGGAAAAAGCCCTCAGCTTGATATCTTCTTCTGAAATACCCTGAGGCTTCATAGTGGAGCATACAACATGAAACTCATGCAGGTGTCTATTTGGATCTTCTCCAGATAATCCTTGAAATTTAGGCAACAAATGGATAAGTCCATATCTGAGCTCAAAATCACCAGCCAGCTCTGGATAAGCAATGCTGGAATACTGAAATGTATCATCTGGTGCTGCAAGTTCTTTCATGGTCTTCTGGTGGTCTACCATCTGATCAACTGAATAAGCTGAAATAGACTGAGTAGGAAGAATACAAAAGCCTCTGAAACACTGAGCTGACTCCTCCTAGCTCTGAAAGTCCTCTCAATCTCAGGGTCAAAATCCTCAAGATCACCACCTGTAGACCTGGTCATAAAATCAAAAACAAATCACAGAAAAAGTATATAGAAAGATGAAACAAATAAAATCAGATCACAAGATATAGTAGTAAGTGCAAAAATGGACCAAGAAAAATATGAAATGAGCACACAAGCAAAAATCAAACAACTCAACTAGTAGTTCCCCGGCAACGGCGCCAAATTTGATAATCGTTTCAGTCGTGTTACGGTTTCAAATACAATTTAAGTATCGAACTCCTCTAAACTAATGTAGCATAGAGTAACTCGAGTCGTCTCCCAACGAATGTAGTTGGTACAAGAACAATCTCAGGATTGTATTTTATTGCTTTTGGATTTTTGATATCAAACTGGGGTTTGGATTTGAACGTAAAGACTACGAAAAAAATAGCAAGCAGGTATGAAATCTAGTTCTAATTAAGGAAAGACAGTGCAGGTAATGAAATCTAATTTAACCTGACCACAATTACAGTAAAGAAAAGGACAACTAGAAATTAAGCATCAACGAAACTAGACATGGAACAAAAACCTATAGCATTAAAGAAATTTACTCTCCTAACTTACTTGCATGTAATAAAGACCTAAAACTTAAAGCAACGGGAAAAATAATCCAAAATAGAAGTTAAGCAACTAAGAAACATCACAATTGACATTAGCTGTTCTAAGAGGCATTTAATCGAACACATGATAGACATGATTGAAATTTCTTCAAGTAAGTGCAAATTGAAATGGGGAAGGGTCATCAAATACAAACATTTACTCAATCAAACACATAGCATTCAACTACATTAACCAATAACCAAAACTGATGAAAATGTGGATTAATCGCTGGAAATTGAAGCTGAGCTGCTGTGATATGAAATGGCTGCTGCTGTGAAGGATGAAGCCGCCCCGGATGCAATGAGAAGAACTGTGTGCTGGGAAAGAAATCTGCTGAAAACAAACTGCTGGAAGAAATAAACTGCTGAATGAAATTGGATCTAATCTGATGAAGAAAAACAGCTGGAAATACTGCGAAGAAGATGAAACTGCTGGAATTTGCTGAAAAGAAATCTGCTGCGGTTGGTATCTTGTGCGACGGCTGCGTTCGGCTAGGGTTCGGAACCCCGAGCCCTAGATCGTCCGGCCGGCGGTGAGAGTGGATGGAGAAGATCTGATCGAGTCGGGAACCCCTTGTCTGCGATCGATCGAAGCTCCGGCCGGCGGCGATGAAGTGGATGGAATACCGCCGGCGGTGAAAGTAGAGAAGATGGGTTGAGACGGGAACCCCCTCGTCTGCAACCGCCTCTCCCCGATCGCCCTCGCCTGTGGAGAAGATGGAGTGTCGAGAGGATACCGTGCCCTAGCTGTGTGTGTCCCTTTTGTTTGGCTCAGCGGTTTGGTTCGGCCAAGCCTGAGTTCGGTCCAGCAGCTCACAGCTCAACTTGAGTTCAGCCCACTTGAGTTTGTTCCAGCTTGAGTTCAGCTCCAATCTTGGTTCAGCTTTGGTTCAGTTAACCCAGCTCAACCCAACAGCACAACAATTGGGTTCAGTCAGCTTCAGCAAATGGGTTCGATTAGCCAAGCCAGCTCTTGTGTGCAGCCCAGCAACTAGGTTCAGTCCAACAGATCAGGTTTCAGCCCAGCTCTGGTTCAGCAGATTGAGTCCAGTCAGCCAAGCCAGAGTTCACAGCTCAGAAGAGAATTAGCAACGGACAGCTGAGATCGATTTGGCTTCATCCAACGGTCGGATCTTTTCAGATCTGAACCAAACTCCACAGATCCCAATCAATGGTCCTGATTTACCTATTCCCAGCTCAGATTAACCAGATCAGTGGCGGATGGTCCAGATCTTCCTTTCTTGAATGGATGGTCTAGAACATCTTGAGCTCGATCCAACGGTCAGATTACTTCTGATTTGGCTGAAATTTTCAGATCTTGATCTATGGTCATGATTGACTCTATCTTGAACTCGGATTGACCAGAAATTGACCGATGGCTCAGATCTGGCCATTCTTTGGAATGGACGGCTCCTATTAATCCGATGCTTGATCCCTTTGATCTGGATCCAATACTGACTTAAGTCTGACCCGATGTGATCTAGGTCCATGATCATTTGAAGCCTACAAAATGATATTCAATTTGGTGCCAAAAATATCCCAAATATACAAAGATTTGAGTTTAAAAGCCAAAATAGAGGAAATACATGAAACCTAATACAATTGCAAACTTAAGCATATAAAATGTAGATCAAACATGGATTTTAGAGCCTAAAATAATCAACAAAATAATGGTTATCAATGCTCCTGTGGTATTTATGGATTTGATGAATCGGGTCTTTATGGAGTATTTGGATCAGTTTGTTATTGTTTTCATCGACGACATCCTGATTTACACCCATTCCGAGGAGGAACATGCGCGCCGCCTTTGCATCGTCCTAGACGCTCTAGCGGGAGCAGTTGTATGCGAAGTTTAGCAAATGTGCTTTCTGGTTGTCTTCTGTGGGTTTTCTCGGACATGTTGTTTCCAGTAGAGGTATCTCCGTCGATCCCTAGAAGATCGAGGCTGTCACCAGTTGGGAGCAGCCAAAGTCAGTTCAGGAGGTACGCAGTTTTCTTGGATTGGCTGGTTATTATCGACGATTTGTTGAGGGGTTTTCCATCATTGTTTCACCGTTGACGCGTTTGACCAGAAAATGCATGAAATTTATTTGGACAGAGGCCTGCGATACCAGTTTTCAGGAGCTCAAGCATCGACTGGTGTCTGTGCCTGTTTTGGTGTTATCATCAGGAGAAGACGATTTTGTACTCTACACTAACGCATCACATCAGGGTTTAGGCGCAGTTTTGATGCAGCATGGACGGGTAGTCTCTTATGCTTCTCGTCAGCTGAAGGAGCATGAGAAGAACTATCCAGTTCACAACTTAGAGCTTGTAGCCATTATTTTTGCCCTGAAAATAGGAGACATCATCTCTACGGCGTCACGTTTGAGATTTTCAAAGATCACAAGAGTCTCAAGTATCTGTTCACTCAGAAGGAGCTGAATCTTTGTTCGAAGAGATGGATAGAATGCCTGAAAGATTATAACTGTACTATTAGCTACCATCCAGGGAAAACTAATATGGTTGCAGATACACTGAGTAGAAAATCCAGGAGTGTTCTGGCATGTCACCGGGTTATGGTCACAGACTTGGTTCAGAGCTTCTCAGAGTTGGGACTGGAGGAGCAGGGTCAGACAGAGAAAGGGTTATTGGTGACTATGGTTACTCAATCTTCGATTAGGACGAGGATCAGAGAAGTTCAGGCCAGTGATCAATATCTGCAGTTCCTAGGCAGTCGGATAGCCTCAGAATAGTAGACTGACTTTACATGAGATGACGAGGGTATTCTATATTTCCGAGGGAGATTGTGCGTACCTAAGTCACATCCAGTCATGGATGAGTTACTTCAGGAGGCTCGTCGATCTTGGTTTGGTATACATCCTGGCGGAATCCCGTATGTACTGAGATTTGAGACATTCCTATTGGTGGAACGGTATGAAGAAAGACATCGTGGATTTTGTAGCTAGATGTCTAATGTGCCAGGAGGTGAAGGCCGAGCATCAGAGACCTGCTGGATTACTTCAAAAGATCCCTATTCCAGAGTGGAAATAAGAGCACATTACTATGGATTTCGTTGTGGGATTACCGAGGTCTCGAAGAAAACACAATGCGATTTGGGTGATCATTGATCAATTAACCAAATCCACTCATTTCTTGGGGATTCAGAGGACAGATTCACTGGACAAGCTGGTAGAGCTGTACTGCCGTGAGATTATCAGACTACACGATGTCCCTCTGAGCATCATATCAGACAGAGACCCGCGTTTCACTTCACGGTTTTGGCAGAGTTTGCAATAGACTATGAGTACCGAGCTTCGATTCAGTACAACCTTTCATCCGTAGACGGATGGACAGTCAGAGCGTACCATTCAGACGCTAGAGAATTTGTTGAGATCCTACGTTATGTACTTTGGAGGCAACTGGGAGGATCACCTGCATTTGGTTGAGTTTGCCTACAATAATAGCTATCATTCGGCTATCCAGATGACATCATTTGAGGCGTTATATGGTAGGGCTTGCAGGATACCCACCCTCTGGGAGGAGGTTGGGGAATCTCAGTTGCTAGGATATTAGAATATTCAGCGTGGCGTAGAGTTAGTTCGTATTATCAGATGCAGGTTGTCAGAGGCTCAGGATCGCCAGAAGAGTTATGCAGATCGGAGACGCAGACCCTTGGAGTTCTCCGTGAGCAATCACGTATTCTTACGAGTGTCACTCACGAAAGGGGTGAAGCGGTTTGGGTTGCGAGGTAAGCTAGCTCCATGCTACATTGGGCCTTTTCAAATTTTGGAGCGGTAGCGTATCGTCTGGCATTACCACTGTCTTTGACTAGAGTTCACAATGTGTTTCATGATTCCATGTTGAGGAAATATGTACCGGATCCTGCACATATTTTATCGAAGGTGTCAATCACACTCCAACCAGACGTGACCTACAAGGAGGTACCTATGTGGATTTTGGACCGCAAGGAGCATCAGTTGAGAAATAAGAGTATTCGGTTGGTCAAAGTTGGTTGGCAGCACCATTTTGATAAGGAAACTACTTGGGAGCTCGAGGATACAATCAGAGCTCGCTATCTCATCTATTTACTTGAGTTGCGTATGGTTGGGTTGCATTCTGGTTTACATTCAATATTTATATTATATCAGGGTTGTTGATATCTGTTGTGGTTGACTAGTACCTTTTGTGGTTGACTAGTACTTGTTGTGGTTTACTAGCGAAATTTGGGGACCAAATTTTTGTTAGTGGGGGAGAATGTTAAATATAGAAATTGTAAGGGGCCAAAATGGAAAATTTTGAAAAATTAGGGCCTTGTTGCAATTAACCAAATTAGAGGGGCCCTTTTGCAAAAGAGCCAAAACAAATAAAAACCCTAACATTTCCTCACTTAATCCCGAAATCAGTTTCGCCCCTTCGTCTCTGCCCTGACGCCGCAACTAGCGATGCCGACCACCGCCGCCGCGCCTCCTTTTCGCCTTCTCTCAGTCTTCTTCTTCTTCCTTTTCTTCTTCTTCGTCCTCTTCAGTGTGCATGGACGAGACGCGATGCGGCACCTTTTTCCTCTCTCGCGTGTGAAGGAAGTAGCCGAGCCCTACTTCTTCTTCCTCCTTTAGCCTTTTCGGACGCCAAGGGGTTCTCCTCGCGATTGTGAAGTCGTCGGTGGCATCACCATCTCACGACCCTCCTTTGGCGTATTTCCTCTTCGTCATCTCTCAGGCGACGCCAGAGCAAAGTGAAGGTAAATTTAGTACTTAGCCTTCGTCATCTCTCAGGGAACCCTCTAGGCCGGCGCTCATTTGGCTACCAGGATTCATAAATTTTAGTACTTAGCTTGGAGGTCTAGAGTTCGAATCCTGGGAAGGCAAAAATCCACTGGCCAGGAGTGGGAAGTTCTTGTGAGTAACGACGGTCGACGACCAAAGAGACCAAGTTGTTGGGCTTCCAAAAATGGAATTTAGCCGCCCAAGGGGCCGAGGGGTTGGGTCGACGGGCCGGGTCGTTACAATAAAAAGGCGCTTTTTATTGTAACGACCCGACCCGTCGACCCGACCCCTCGGCCCCTGGGCGGCCAAATTCTATTTTTGGCGGCCCAACAACCTGACCCGTTTGGTCGTCGACCGTCGACCGTCGTTACTCACAAGAACTTCCCACCCCTGGCCAGTGGATTTTTTTTTATATAGCAGCCCCGCCTCTATGGTCCCCGTAGGCAACCCTCTAGGTCGGCGACCCTACGGTCTTCCGACTCTCGGCAGTGGGTTTTTACCTTCCCCATATTCAAACCTTAGACCTCCAGGATAAGTACAAAGGTTCCTTGAATCTGGTAGCCAAGTGAGCCATGTCATCTCTCAGGCAACCCTCTAGGTCGGCGCTCACTTGGCTACCAGGATTCATAAACTTTAGTACTTAGCCTGAAGGTCTAGAGTTCGAATCCTGGGGAAGGCAAAATTCCACTGGCCAGGGGTGGGAAGTTCTTGTGAGTAACGACGGTCGACGGTCGACGACCAAAGGGGCCAGGTTGTTGGGCTGCCATAAATGAAATTTGGCCGCCCAAGGGGCCGAGGGGTCGAGTCGACGGGCCGGGTCGTTACAATAAAAAGGCGCCTTTTTATTGTAACGACCCGGCCTGTCGACCCGACCCCTCGCCCCCTTGGGCGGCCAAATTCTATTTTTGACGGCCCAACAACCTAGCCCCTTTGGTCGTCGACCGTCGACCGTCGTTACTCACAAGAACTTCCCACCCCTGGCCAGTGGATTTTTTTTATGTAGCGGCCTCTATGGTCCCCGCAGGCAACCCTCTAGGCCGGCGACCCTACGGTCTTCCCACTCCCGGCAGTGAGTTTTTGCCTTCCCCAGATTTGAACCTTAGACCTCCAAGACAAGTACAAAGGTTCCTTGTATAATATAATATCTTTTTGTGCTAATTTTCTAGATTTTATTACAAAAAAATATATTTGAGAGCAGGACATGAGGTAGAATTTAAAGAAACATAGAACAATTATTATCAAAAATTATATAAGGACTTGTTATACAAGTAGAGAAGGAAGAAAACAAGATTATCTCATGTACCAGCTAAGATTTGGGATGCATGAAAGATAAATTAAGTTGCAGAAAAATAGCAACAAAATCCATTAACTACTCAAAACAATAGAAAATACTGAGCTCACTAGCTTAAGCACAAGATCCACAAAGCATATTGCTGGATCATATTCTATTATAAAGCATGTAGTAGACTTGGAGAGTCTACAATAAAATTATATAAGAATTTTATAATTATTAATGAACTTATTTTAATGTATAAAAAAATTATGTATACAGACAGATAATTTACAGAGGCATCCCACTTGTTGGGAGCCATTTCGCAGTATGCACTAATAAAAGGATAATGTTTTTTTCGATACTCTATAAAATGCTATAGATGTAAGAATATATATAAACATTATACCACTTACATTTCTTTGTGCACTGACTTTATTAATTGTATATTAGATAATAATAATATTATTTTTATATAGGATGATATGACTTATCAAGTTGCACAAGCGTCTCATTCTATTAAGTGAGAAAAGTTACAGATTCTATCACACGATGCTATATATGATATATATTATGAGATTGTCAATAGAAAGAAAAAGAACTCCCTTGACAATCTTGGCTCTTAAACAAAAGTTGTATATGATCATGTGATGACTCCCAGGCTTAAGAGTCATCCTAGTTCTTCATCTATTGAAGTGCAAGCATTAAGACAAGAAAACCAAAATCAGTGGATCGAGTCACGACATTAGAGCAGTCAATGGAAGATCGAGTTAGTGAGCAGTTGATGGAAGATCAGATCAAGACGTCGATAGAGTGGTAAATGTAAGAATTCATATCTCACTTTTCATTGATGAGTCATGATTTTCCAACACCGCATGGTTTTAATTCACAGGAAACTCAAGCCCCGAACGCTACTAATAAGTAGCTCATAATAACGATAGTTCTTCTAAGGTGTATTAACCTTTAATTTAGTTCTTTATTTATCACTCATAAAACATGCAAAATAGTTTTGTTAATTTTGATATTATATATAGCTCTAATTATATTACATCTTTTCAAGAACAATATAAATAAAAAGTCAGCACTTTAAGACTGGATTTGATATTATATTCTATCATTAAGACATTAAGATATATTCTTTTAAAGTATGTTAAACTTGTGTTTATCAGTTTGTGCATTCTTTTGATAAGCAGTTTTGATTTTGTGTATATCTATTTTAATTTTAGATTCATATATGAGTTGATTGTTTCAAAATAGAAAATGTAGTGAAATTTGAACCATGAGTTTTTTTTAATAACCTATCATACATATTGTATTTGCTGTAGGATGAGATAATGAGATTGTGATGATGATGATCCTACTAGTTTTTAGTAGGATGGGATGTGATGGATTTGAATTATATATGCTTATTTTTGTGATGGAAGCGATGAATATATTGTTTTTGAACCATGTACAATGCTTTAAATATTGTTTTGTTGTTAATCATGAATATTGCTTTGTTGAAAAATGAATGAGTTTGTGAATGTTGAATGTATCATAATTTAAAAATCTTGAATGTGTCATATATGGTTTATAATGTAAATAATAATTTTGAATGTTAGATTGAAATTTGGATGTCTTAAATCTCATAGTTAAAGGGGTTTTGTCATACCGCCAAAGGCTCATGTTTTCTCAAAACATGAGCAGTATTTCCGTTGTACAGCGGACAAGTTGGGATATTTATACATAACTCATAATATATACGATGGCTCAACCATTACAAATATAAAATAAAACTTCACAACCACGCAGTTAATATCTTTAAGAAAAATAAAAATAGCAGAAAGTCCGAATATAAAAGAAAACTCTAATGTAAGTACAAAACGAACATACCAGATAAATAAAATAAATACTAGTCTAGGAATTTCATGCGGAAATAAACTAGACACTGAAACAAACTCTAAAAACGAGTTGACAGGATGGAACTGACAACTAGATCTCCTAGCTTCAGGTAATGCACCTACATGCTACTTGAAACAAAAGTAGATTGTGGGGGTGGTGAGTCCGGGCGGACTCTGCGGGTATAAGAGTAGACAAATGCATGCCATAACAAAAAGGTATAATAAGCAACAGAAACAACGGTGTACAGTCTCTAGGTAATAGAAGAACAACTAGACATGTATGAAAACCCAGTGATAATATAATATCAAAACATATATGCATGTTAACCAAATGCAGCAATTATAGCTCATATAAATGCAGCAAACACAAGAAAATACATAATGCAATAAATGCATATGATGTAATGACATGTGTCACCCCTGACGCCAGTCAAGCCGTCATCACATCACATCGGTGTGGCCGAGTGGGTAGGATTGTGATAACTGTACGTACTCCAACAAATACCACTAATATATATGTGGTTGAGTTGACAGGATGCTGGGGAACCAACTACTCCAAAGACCTCGAGAAAAAGGGGGAGTCACCAATTTCTTGCATACAACTCCAACATACACTGTACATGAGTGGTCAAATGTGGCGTAACAGGACAGTTGCTTGCACTCTAGCAACTACCACTACGAGTGGTTGAGTGGCGAAGCAACTAAATGACTGACGACGACTTAACCATATGGAAGTCAACAGTCGTCAGTATGCAATGGTGCATGATACAAAATGCACAAACATCTGAATAACAATGATGCAACGATATAAGCAACAAGTACCAGAAATCAACAAATATGCAACTAAACTAATAGGTCTACTAGGTAGGGTATCTCTAATGCCAACAAACTTAGTTGTGTTTAATGAACATTTTCAAGTACTCGCGTACAAGAGGAACCAGAATTCTTATTGCTCTTATGCAGTTGTTCTGATTACTGCCCATACTTGTTTATTTCGGTAGTCTATTACCCTGTTGCTATTTTAGAATATCTTGTATATATATGAAGAGATATTCGCTGAGTTCTATGACTCATCCCGCAGCTCCTTGTTTTTTTTTCAGGATGATTGACTGGAGCGTGCCCGACAGCCTGTCCCAGTTCGCGTACTCGTCGAGATGTCTTCGGATTTTTCGTCTATTTCTGTTGGTAGTACGTTCTATGTTTTTCTTCCGCTGTCGTGTTGGTGTTGGGTTTCTAGTCATACTATACGGCAGTATAGTTGTACTTTTGTGAGACCTTTATGCCTTGTGTTTTTGTCGTAAGTCGGACCGGTCCGCAGTCAGGTATGGTTACCCAGTTGTATTTCATATTTTGTCTTGATTTGAGGCCTGAGGCCATTTAAACTGCGTGGACGTGATTTATGATGATGTATGTATGTGTAAGTTGTCCGCCGGACAGGGGAGGTGCTGTCCGATTTTCTATTGGACCAGCGGCTCTTGGGGTCTCGGGGCGTGACAGTAACAGGACAGTTGCTTGCACTCTAGCAACTACCACTACGAGTGGTTGAGTGGCGAAGCAACTAAATGACTGATGACGACTTAACCATATGGAAGTCAACAGTCGTCAGTATGCAATGGTGCAGATATGGTGCATGATACAAAATGCACAAACATCCGAATAACAACGATGCAACGATATAAGCAACAAGTACCAGAAATCAACAAATATGCAACTAAACTACTAGGTCTACTAGGTAGGGTATCTCTAATGCCAACAAACTTAGTTGTGTTTAATGAACATTTTCAAGTACTCGCGTACAAGAGGTACTTTACATAATAGAAAACCAATGATGAGACTGTACGGATATAAAATACAATTAACTCGAAGATCAAACGAAGAAAGTATCAATGAACGATATTAAAATAAACAACAACAAAGAACAGGGTCAAACAGTCCTTCTCAGACATAAAAGTCATGCATTTAAGGTAAATAATCTACTGAATACAAAAGGAGAAGTACTCACCTTAATTATAGAAGTTCGTAAACGGAAAGGGCATTCCACGATCAACCAAACGAATCCAAATCAATGTCTTGTATAAATGATAAAATTTAGCTAATTATAAAATTAACAAATTAGCTAAACAAAATATTAAACATTATTAGAACAAATCCTAATCACAACTTCTATTTAATTACATACAATTTTAGTGAAACTTTCTAGTTTTATTCTATACATTTTTCACAATGACCATTGTTGACTTATTTTGATGAAATAGCATAGATTAAAAGTTCCAATGAGACAAATCTATATCGAGTGATTCTATCTAATTGTCTAACCACACATAGACTTCAAACTTGAGTTACATGAGAGTTCATCTCAACGAAGGACGATGAGGGACGCTCAGGCCTAGTGAGCAAAATCATCTTTTTTTGCTTCATTGACTCACATGAGAATTTAGGGTTCGATCCTCCTTCACTTCTTTAACACACCTTAATAATCCTTCTTCTTCCCTCAATGACTATTTTGTTGGTGAAATGATGTTCTAAAGTTGTTGGATTCAAATAATTTCTTTTAATGTGTTCGGCAAAAGGTTTAAGTTAGACTATTGTGTTTTTGAAATGTGCATCAAATGCAGAGGGACTTAAAATATCGCACTTAGAGTGTGTAGAAGAGTTGGTTTTGCATTCAATGACTTGGAGGCCAAGAATGAGTGTTAGAGCTTGAGGAACTTGAAACTAAGGCAAAGAGTGTTAGGTGGTGGTTATGGATGTGATTGATAATGGTCGGATTAATAACTCGAGGCTCAAAGGGAGGTGGCTCCTTAGTTAAGGGGAGAAGAATGGCATGAGGTGCGAGCTTAGGTTAGTGCATTTGAGGAAATAGGGTCTAGCACAAAGTGGACTTAAGGACGAGGATCACTAATGAGTGAAGACCTAGAGGCATGAAAACTATGAGAGATTCTACATAAGTGTTGTGTTCTCTTTAGTTAGATGGGGTAAGACTACTAGTGACTTGGCCAATAACTTAACCGGTAAGTCCAAGCATTTCACACAGGACTACAAGGTTGAAAACCTAGTGAAAAAAGGATCATCGGCAAAATTCAACCAATTGAATGATGACTTGGACTAGACTAGTTTTGTCAACTAATGAATCTACTAGACTAGTTATGTTGATTAGTAAGACGATGACTAGTAAGATGATTGAATGTGAGTGTTTATTGAATAGAAGGGAGGCATATATAGTCGATTGGATTGGATTGGATTTTCAATCAACTTGTGATGTAGTCATTGGTGGTATAACGGTCCTGGTTAATCATTTTCATTGGTGGTATAACGGTCATACATGCTAGAATATATAGTCACTTTCTGGTTTTTTTAGTTGATTGAATGCGAGCAAAATTAACCTATTGGACCTAATTCTATATAACCTCTAGGGAGTCGTGTGACACCTTCGGGGCTATGGTACAGCGGAAGAGCGATTAATTATCATTCCAGAAATTTACGATTCGATTCTCAGATACGGCATATTTTGTAAGAATTTTTCCTCCAAATGCATGGAACGTGAACTCTGGGACGCAGGACTTCTGGATCGTCGGTCGTGAGTACTTCCCGATTTACCCTAACGGTCGACGAAAAATTTCTATAGGGCCGAGTCGGTCGTCCGAGGTTGAAAAAATATCGTTAATAATTAATTTTTTCTAGAGAGTCACATGACATTTAGAATATAACTGAGTTAGTTATCGTATGGTATATTTATAAAAATAGACAATGATCGATTTCATACAAAATCAAGGAAAATACTCTCTGATATGATAGTACGCTTAATTTCTTAATTTACTTCTCAATAAATGACTATGAGATCTAGATGGTCCAAAATTAACGTACGATTTACATAAAATTCTTAAAGAGCCTTATGCTTTAAGGTTCAATAAAATCATTAATGAAATTCTTTAAACAATGTGCTTACACTATTCAAAGTCTCCAAGGACTTAGATAAGTTAAAGGTTTCAAAGTAAGGTTTTGCAACTAGGATGATCAATTTTTTAGAGTGATTAGTTTAATCTTATAGAAATTTTTTATTGGTCATGAGAAATTAAAAAGGGCTTTCAATAGACGATCTATTAAACCTTTTTAGATTAACTACTCATTCGATTTTTCAAATTTCTTCCTTAGGGAGGAGGATAAGATGAAAAGAAAAATAAAGAATATTTTTAAAAAGAAACACATCGAGTAAAAGAAGTCTCTTCTTATGTGATAAAAAGCAATATTCCTTTCAAATTAAAAAGAAGACGAAACCATTGAGAGAAAAAACACAAAGGAGAAATGCTTCTACCATCAAAGATTAAAGGGAGGAAGGTAAGAAGAAAATAAATAAGAGGAAAACTAGAATAAAAAGAAATCTTCTTCTTACCTAATAAGTTCGGAGAGGAACCGATAAGAGGGGGAAAAAAAACTAAGAAGTGATACTAACTAAAGAAACAAAAGAGATATTAACTCCATTCTTATAATTAATCAGGTAACAATTGAATTTGAAATCATTAGCTTAGTCCCATAAAAAGTTTTCAATCGTTATTAGGATAAATTAGAAAAGTACACATAGAGACTCATCCTGATAGCTTACATTTTTAGGGCCGCTATCCATTAAAGAGAAAATGTCTTAATAATACGTCACAACTGAGTCTCGAACTCTAAATGCTTAATATACTATCAGAGGATCTGACCATGACATCTTGCCCTCGGGCTCCTTCTTATAAAAAAAAAGATAGGTTTGTTACCTCAACAGCTCCTCTGGAGTCGTCCTCATACATATGAAGAGAAATATATATAGATATACAGACGAGAAACACATGATGAAAAAATACCACCGTCTAGTCTATGCTACGCCAACATCTCAACATCACTCTTATGCTTTCACTAGAGAAAGTCTCTTGAGAATTTGCCGAGGACAAAGTTTCTTGAGAATTTGCCGAGGACATCACATTAAATTGATTTGCTTGCCTAATTAAAAAAAATGATGTATTGGCATGGCAAGTAGGGATAAATGATGTATTGCAATGGCATGTAGGGGTACTCTTTTTATGATAATAACAAAAAATCATTTTAATTAATTAGCCTATTTAAGAAAATATTAAAGAATAATTAATACAATAATAAATCCAAAACCTCAACATTCATGTGGTCGGAAGATGAAGGAATAATTCCTTTTTTTTTTTGTTATTATTTGGAAGGAAGAGACGAAAACGTCAACCTGTTTTCATGTGCCACGTGTACACGAATTTATTGTTTTGGAAATGAGTAACTTATCAGAAAGTATGAAATAAGTATTATAAAATATTTTTGCCAATTGAAATGCAGTGCTGAAGATTTTAATTAGATTTTTTAATTTGCAGCATGAAGAATAATAATTATTGTAAGTGAAACTTTTTTCTAATTTTAATAATTTAATAATTATATTTTCTGAATCAAAATGGCTTAAGAATTGGATAATTATACTTATTTTCTTCTCTTGGATATAATTAAAATGATGGCCGGATCATCAAATAAAATATAAATTAAACATTCCAGACAAAAATTACCTTCGTCCTCATTTTTTTATTTATTTACATTACATTTAGGAAAATAAAAGGAATTAGTCTATAGCATTGAATACATATTAAATGAGGCCTGGATTCAAAGGCCCCTCCATGTGTAGACTGCTGATAAAATTTAAATATTCCAAATATATGAAAAAGTTTTTTAAAAAATAAATTAAGGAAAACTGATAACTATAAGTAGAACCAATATTTCATTCTACATCAGTCTCACAGATTGACCTAATTAGTATATATATCAATCTTTACATTAATAAATTTTATCTATAATAAAATACTCCTCGGTCATTTAAGATGAGTGATATGAATTTTTTACTCCAATATTCCATTCGTGACCTATCAAAAAAGAATAAATTTTAATCAAAATATTTTTTATATTATAAACTAATTTTTAAAGAAATTTCCTTATTTATCTTAATTTCAATAAATTCGGGGATTTTACTATAATAAATGGGCTTATGAATTGTTTATATTTAAAAACTTCACGATGTGGAATTAAAATTATTTAAATATTTGAATCCCATAAATTCAAATTTCTTCCACTAAAATATGAATTTATTGAATTCAAATGTATGATTAAGATTAGCTTTAAAATTATTTTGATGATTTTTGAAAAATAAATACATAATAGAAAAACCTTTTGATATTTTTAATTAAAAAAAGTACACCCTTTTGTGTACTTTGTTCCTCCATCTTTTGTCTTGTAGTAACAAAAACAATTTAAAATTCACTCCCTTGAATTAAACAATTGTTCAAATTAGGTTTTAGTAGATGGTGTATTAAATTCACTGTACTTTTTATGATTCAATGAATTAATTTATTTGTCCCCTCCAATAGGATGCCTAATTGGTTAGGAGATAACATTTGAATTAGTAAAGTTTATAATTTATTTTTTGAAACGGATGGATAGGATGTTGAGATAAAAAAAATTATCTTTTACCACTTAATTAGTTAGAAGATACTAAATTTATTATAATGAAATTGTGATCAATTTTCGATGAACACATACTCTCGGAGAAAAATTTCTCCCACCTCCTAACTATCGATAGTCGATTATAAGTTGCCTTCACGGTTTACTCCTCTTCTTATAATTTACAGATAAATTGTGAAGCGAGTCTGAAATGAAGATAATTATATTTTAGTACAGTACTACACTAAATTAATTTATTGTCTTTAAAAGAGAGACAGTGTTCTAAGGGTGCATCTATATTAGAATTGTTCGGGGTTATGCTTTGTTACTTCTTCTCTCCCCGAAAATACTTTTGTTAAGTAGGTTTTTACCTCATTAACCTTGATCGTGTAGTTTTGCTTTTGAAAATTATTTGATATGTGTTCTTAGAGTATGAGAATTTTAAGTCTAACGTGAGTGTTGTTTTATATTATTTTAAAGTGTTTTTATCTATGCAGTACTTTTGATTAAAGGAACTATAGAGTATAACTGGTACGAGGAATTCAAATTTAATCATATTTTGTATTTTAGAGTATCATAAAATTATTTATTTTTTATATAATATTACATTTTCCTTTTTAATAATTTTTTAAAGGCTAAAAAATAAGGATAATTGTTGATACCGTCCATAATAAAATCATCTGTTTTTTTAACTATATTTTATATCTAATTCTACTAATCAATTAATATCAGATAATCTATTTGATCCTATAAAATTTTTACATCAATCATTAAAATAAATCAAAAAATACTCATAAAAACTTATTTAGATAATCAATATTTCTAAATCTATTTTGAAGAAAAAATTATAAAATAATCTTTTAATTATTTCTTAAAAGTTATGGAATAATTTTTTTTCACTGTATACATTGGACGATAATCTTTCAAGAATAGCAAAGGTTACATATTCATGTCTTCCACACTCGTCCATAGATATGGAAGAGTTACACACGGAGACTAAAATGATTCGCTTCTAAAAAATTACTATCTCAGTCTACAAGAAAATTTTAAATAACAATAAAAGACACCAAATTTCAGAAACACATCAAAACCAAATGCAGATTTGCAAACTTCCCTACCTAATCCCATGATATATATATATATATATATATATATATATATATATATATATATATATATATAAAATCCCATTTGGGTATCTAGGGCAAAACAAAAATACTTCAAACTGTAGTGATAACATTCTCAGGATTTACTCAATGATCTCAGCATGAAGAATACTCTCAAACATTGAAAGAAACTAACTTAACTGTATGTGTTCAGTTCTTTTAAGCCGTAAGAGATCCTCCGAAAACATAATAAGAAGTACAAAATACTATAAGAACTTTCATGAACTTTGTTCAGGAGGGAAAAAATGCTAAAAGAAACAATATTATTTAGAGTATACTCACTATAACAGCACCAGCTGTCATACTCCATAGGCTCGTGCTCGCTTGAAAAATCGGACATCTCCCTCGTATGACGGATAATCTGGAACTATACATACACATCTCCACATATATATAAAATTCAGCTTCACTCAACTGTCATTCACACAATCACAACCACGCAGTTAAATAATTATATAATCATTACTAAGCATAATAAACTTCGAATAATAAATGCGACAAAACGAAAATCCGACAATATACGTACCGAGACCATAAATACAAAATTATGACTCTAAAACTATAAACTAAAACAAATCTACTGACAAAATAAGAATCGCGAAACGTCCATCGAAAATAAATACAAGTTCGAAAAAAATACGAAATAATCACCGACGCTAAGGGACTGGCAAGTGGATCCTCTCCTGACGACACAAGACACAACTATCAATTACCTGAAACAAAAAGAAGGCGAGGGGTGGTGAGTTTCAGGTGGAACGGGTATAAGAATAAATAAATGCATGGTATAATAAAAGATAAAACAAGCATATGGAATCAAAGATATACAGTCTTTGGAATAAAGAACATAAAACGAATGCATCAATATAAATAAACATACCTCAAAACCATATAATACGTAGGAGTAAGATCAGAAATCCCTCTAATACCTCAGTAAACTGCTATTATTGCCAAGTAGATCCAGATCATATAATAAATACAAATCATAATCAAATATGCATGTCAATTAAATGCAGCAATCATAGCTCAAACAAGTGCAACAAACACAAGCAAATGCACAATGCATAATATGCACATGATGTCATGACCTGCATTGTACACACACCGACCACTACTACATTGGATAGGTTGAGTGGACAAGATACAAGCGCTAAAACCTGTGGCTATACAAATACACCACAGTACCTGTAGCCCTGAATAAAAAAGTCGTAATATCTATGGCTTTAAAAATCCCGAAGTGTCTGTGGGGACTCCAAACACCTAAGAGTATCAATTGTCTGCTCACAACTCCAACTGAGCGTGGCACGACAGGAAATAAGACCGACGACACGTCTCAACCGCAAGGGAGCCAGTGGTCGTCGGTATGCATATGATGCTATGATGCATGTCACTAATATACACAATCTTAATCAATCCAAAACCATAAAATCAATATGATACGAAGCATAATCAACACTAAAGTAAATAAATATGCACTACTCAACTATGTAAGGTTTATCTAATACCAATCACACCCTAGATAAGTCAAATGATAGTTCTATTGTATATACGATACTATTTAGATCAGAAATCAAAAGATAAGACTGTATAACTGAACATTTTAGAACACTACTCAAAGGTCAAGCAAAAATAAGTATCAAGCAAGAAAAATAAGGCAAATAGATTTAAAGTAAAGCAACCTACTTAGATAGTAAAACAACCATGCATTTAAGGTAAACGATCTACAAGAATCAAATAAGAAATACCCGTTTTTAATGTCGTATACGTATCCGAGAGAAGCTTCAGTCCAAATAATCCACAATCAACTATCATCCTGTATCAAGGGTCGAGTTAAACTACCTACGTAGAAGTCTGGATCCAACCAAACTTTCCAACCAACCCATAATCTCAACAACGTACCATACGGTGCATAACATAGGGTCAACAGACACCCTACAACTCAATCCAAAAGCAATAGGGATTCACATGAAATGGTAAGCTACCAAACCAACCTTAGGTTAGTTCCCAACTCCTACTCACGGCAACACATGATTAATGGAACCATGAAATTTCCACTCCACCACACATAAACTCACGGCATAGGAAACACAAGTTCAAAACACTAATCTAAATCCAAACACAAACCCATTACAATTACCATACCTCATGGCGCCACACCCATCTCAGAGAAGAGATCTAAACCCAACTGACACACAACATCAACCACTGAAAACCCAATTACTAGCAAACCGCCAATTCAATTCACATACTCTTACCATCGACCAAGCCCGCCATCAACTGCCTACTGCCACCAAAACTAAACCCAACGCCAAAATCGAAGGAAACACAACCTCATCTACATTCAAAATCAAATGACTATCAAATACTACATCGAAACAGAAATCAGATGCATCCATAGCAAATTCTAATCGATACACACATCAAACCACCCAAGCATGATACCAAACAGAGCCACCCTTACCTGCATCGCGCCGGTGCTACTCCCCTCTCCGAGAATCCAAGATCTTCCCTAAGACCGGAGTTAGAAGATGGGCGACGGCTCTCTCAAGGTTGGCGGCCGGATCAGCAAAGAGAGACACCCAAGAGGTGACGGCAGCTGGCGCCGAGGAGGGGGTGGGCTGCGGCGGTTTTGGAAAGGAGGCGAGGATTGCGGCGTCGAAAAGGGAGAGGGGTTGCGCTCGGCGTTTCCCTCGTGTGTGGCGAAGAAGGGAAGGAGGAGAGTCGGCGTGATTTAGGTTTAGGACACAGGAGCAAAACAAATATATATATATATATATATATATATATATATATATATATATATATATGCTAACTATCTTGTGCCCAATTATTCCCACAAACATTTTAAAAAATTTTAGAAAATTATTTCAAAATTTTCCATAAGATTGTTTCCATTTTTAAACTCTTTTATATATATATATATATATATATAATTATTTATTATTTATTTATTTAGAATCGTATTTTTACACCAACAATAACAACCAAGTTTTATCTCACTAGATAGGAGTTTAGAGTATACTCATTAGTAAACAAAAATTTGAAGTCTCAAAACAAGTCTGATATTTCATGATGGCATAGAATATGCTCACTCCATTTCAACGGTAAACTAATCTTCTTAACAAATGAAAAGACATTTTCACGTGATCAGATCCGTAAGCTGAAAGAATCTGAAATGCTGCATGACATAAGATGAAAACATCGTACAGATTGTGTTTCTTTCAAGATCAATAAGACCTATAAGAGAAGACGTAGAAGCACACAGACTAGTGAACAGAGAAGTCTTTCAAACAAAAGGAGGTGGAATTTAAGAAAAGAAACAAAGCCATTATATAGAAGGAAAACAAATGAAAGATAAGGAAACGTAAACCCGCATTTTCTCTGTCATTCATATTTAGAATGGAATGCTGTATTGCCTCTTAGAAAGACTAAAATAGTTCGGAAAGCATTGCAAATCGGACAAAACCATGAGCGAGGTTCACCGTCCACTTCAAATGTTAGAAACAGACTAAAATCAAATAAAAATCATAAGTATCAAGAAAAGAAAAGGATAAATTTTGAGCTTTTAATGGAAATGGAGTACAAAAACATTCCAAAAAACTCCTGAAAATTTAACATGTCTTAACTGACACAATTTCAGGTAATCTACTTGTATGGAAGAAGCAATCATTGAAGGGGAGGGAAAGGAAAAAAGATGAGGATAGCTGCCTATTTGAACAGAACTATGGAAAGAAGAGAATTGAAGAAAACATTCTTTGACTCTTTTTTACAGGGAAATGAAGCGGGATATAGAGAAAACTAATATACCCACTCTTCATCACTAACAACCAATCACCACAGGATGTCACACCATGGACGAAGCATCACTGGCCACGGCTGACCATCATCAGGCCATTGCCCACCAACCATCCTTTGTCACCGCTAGACCCTCATCACTTAAGAGATGATCTTCGACAGACATTGATTGTTGGCGAACCATAAAGTCAGTCATCGGATCCGACCAATAAACCTCTACTGGCCGCTAGAGCTCACCACTGAACCATGATGATCATCTATCCAACTGTGGGAACATCACCATATCATGGTTGGACCACTGCTCACTATACTAAGCATGATTTGGATTTGAAGCAAATACCTTTTAAATGGTTAGCCATCTACTTGTCTAGTGTCAATGTTATATGAGAACAATAACCTGACCCAGCTATACTGGTGGCCTACTCAAGTTTAAGTTTCTTCTAATCAAAGCTTTCATTATTCATATATCCATTACTTGACCTCTATTGTGATTAATCAATTTAGGGCTGGTAAAGATAACTATCTGTTGATTATTGTACATAGAAATTACCTTCTTGGCATGCTACCCAAGTGTGATATTTTTACCAAATTTGCTATGATGCATAAAGTAGCTAATACATTTACTATGCTGTATTAATGAATTTTCTATCACAATAATATAATCTGAAGTATTCCATCTATTATAGTTTTACCAAACATGGTATCAGAGGTAGGTTTCTAATTAGAGTTTTTGAAAGAGGTAGTCTCCGAGGGGGAGGCTGGTGACCTTCTGCTACCCCTCACCCTCTCTCTTTTTGTTTTTTTCCCTTATACACAGTCACATGTAGGGATTGCATGGAGTAGAGCACTACTACAACCAGAACATACCTTTTCAAATTTCTCTACCCAAGCCATACAAATGGTTGGAGGGTTCCATCACTTCTCCCTCGAGTGGACGATAGATCGATGTCGTCCAAAGTGTCTCTCTAAGTCGCTATTGCTTCAAATATTTAAATGGAGAATAACCAACATTGACTCATCTTATGCCTTCACTGTTGCTCATCTTATGCCCACACTCATGAGACTTTCAAGAATTATATTTCCATTAAGAGTTTTTTTTTTAGGTCATCAATGATAAGTAAGATTCAACGATTATATGTTCCTTCAATGATTGGCAGACGTCTTACCAAATCGGGCATTAGCAGAACCTCATATGAACTATAATATAGACCCAAGCTCACTTCTATCAAATTACCTTCAGTTTACAAAGATGTCATATAAAATTATTCTACATTTTTTATCTTTTTAGTTGGACTAAGTTTTGGTAGAATTGTTTTTAAGAGATTATGAATATAGAAGATTTTGTCTAAAATACAAGCATTATAAATACTCCTTGCTGTATCAAATGTACTAATGATTTTCCTATCATAATCAAATTATCTGAAACATTCTATCCATTATAATTTTATCTCAAAATTGTTTGATATCTCTCTACAACTCCAAATCACAAACTAAAACCAAATTTAAATTTCCACGCTCTAGCGTCTTGAATGACCAATATGAATTGTTTTAGCCCATAAAGTAGCTTACCTTGATGGAGCAAAACAATTACTCAAAATTGCTTGATTGGCTAATAGTTCATAAAATGTATTCCTTGGAGGGTTGATACTCCAAATCCAGTATTAGTTTGTGATTTGGTACTATGGAGGGAGATCAAGCAGTTTTGAGCTAAAATTACTTGATGTTTTCGATCAAAAGTGCTTGATGACGGCCAATTTATATTGGTCAAGACCTGGTATATGTTCTTGGGAGTGTGTGGAATCCAAATCTAATCTTTGGTCTGACAAACACCTTTGAGTCGAATGCTTGATGACTCAAAATAACTCATTTCAATTTAAAAATAATTTTTTCATATAACAACACTTGTGTGGATCCAATGATACCCTGTTTGTTAAAAATTATAAGGTTCTAACCATTAAAAGTTTAGAAAAAAAAACATAATTTTGTTAAGTGAATATGCTTTGAACCCCTTATGAAAGATCTCCTACTTTACAATATCAATTGACTTGTTAAAGGCAATATCAAGGCCTCTCTTCAAATTGCATTGCAATTATTTCCGTTTACTCATAGTGACATCAAATCATGTTGGTCACTTCTAAGTTTTTTTTATAAATTTCCCTAGCAGTTAAATACCCTTTTAGTGTCATGAGAAGCTGAAAGATACAAAAAAAAAAAATTGTAAATTTCTCCAAGGCCACATTTGAAGTTTGGATTTTCAAATCAAACTCCCATATGTCAAAATTTCCACTTCCTCTTTCCATATACTCAACATATCCTTGATTCAAGGACTGTACAACCCCTCCCCTTTCTTTTTCAAATTCTTTTGAAGTTCCAAACTTTTTTCACTTTACTAATCACATTCAAACAAATACCCAAAAATAGTTTTTTGGCCAAAATCACATTGCATCAACCCAAAACAAATCGCTTTAGTGGCCATCAAGGTAATTTTTAAAACAATCAATTCCAACTCAATGGATCTTTTAAAAAAATCAATTTGAACATTGCAGCTGAGACTCTGAGGGTACTCTGACATTACATTTGCAGTCAAAATGACATGTTTAGTTCATTGAGATGCTTTGATGATCTTGATCATTTATTTCAACTCAACATGATCCTTTTCAACACCAAAACACTAAAACAGTCCACCTGAGATTCTCAAGAAGTCGTTGGTGTATTTTTTTAAAGCCAAAATAACTTATTTTGGGCCACCAAGATGATTGACAATTTTCAATTCAACTAGAATACTCTAACTGTGACTCCCAAAAAGCACTTGGTATGATATTCTATCTAAATTAGCATGTTATTTTTTAACTAAAAATGTTGTCGAAGTGTTTTGGCTAATTTTCAACTCATAATCACTTGAACACTCGATTCCAGACTCTTACAAAGCATCTAATATGAACAATGACCAACATAAGAGAGCAAATAATCAGCCTATAAATCACCTATATGATATTATTTATCCACAAACAGAAGGGAGAAGAATGATGCCATGAACGGGAGAATGATGCAATGAACCAGACATCCAAAAGCAAACTTAAAATCACAAAGATTCTGAGCTAACCTGATCTCAGATCACCACCAACGTTTTGGACGGAAACTATGGATGCTGTATCCAGTCTTCCAATTATCTAAATAGATCACCTTGCTCACAGCCCAGTAAGCCAGTAGCATTCCCACCAGCATGAATCCCCTCTGAGCCGAGATGCTTCTAAATCTGACAAGCAAATGAGTCATGAAGGCCAGAACGAGTCCAACAACCATGTACAGGAAGCCAATGGCGAAGCCCTCAGCCCCCAGCTGCATCCCAGATCCTTGGTAGAAGAAGATTAAGCGATCCGGGTTGTCGCGGTCGGGCAAAACCATGGGCATGTTACGGATGATGTTGTGCATCGTACCGGAGACGCCAAAGAAGTACACGAAGAGGGCAAGGGACATCCAGAGTCGCTGGTCGTGGATGAGAGTGTCGCCATCAAGGATGCGGCGAATTAGGAAAGGGGCGGAGATGAGGATAGCAGCGAGGAGGAAGAGGACCTGGCGAAGAGAGACAGGGGGAGGGCGCAGGATGGCTCCACCGAGGGAGATCTTAGTCTTGGACTCGAAGAATTCAGCCATGGACTCAGCACCGCGGGAGAACTCGGACTGGCCCATAGGGATGGAATCGCGGAGCGAGCGAGTAGAGGCCGTAACGAGGCGGACATGGGGCACGCTGGACACTCCGAAGAGGTCAAACGATTGTTGAGACTCCCCGAATTCGACGTCGCAAAAGAAGATGCGAGATGACAAGGCGTCGTCTTCATGATGAGCGGTGAAGGAGGCGGAGAGAAGGGAGAACTCGGAGTGGAGATAGGGAAGGCGGAGCTCGGCCTTGGAACGAAGTTGGCTCGCGTCGAAGAAGATGAGTAGAGAATAGGGGCGGGGCGTGCCGACTGAGGAAAGGAAGCGGGAGACGAGGCGGTCATCGAGGTGGATCACGCCGGAGGGAGACTGAGACCTAAGAGACTTCAGCTCCTCTACAAGATCATCGGCGGAACGTCCACCAGCGCCGCCAGTCATGAGGAGGAGGAGCACGGCGGCGATCTGGATCAAGATAGTCATCTTCTCCGCCACGCGTTGCCTCTGACTGCCATTCTACTTTAATTTGGTTGAAGGATATTTTCATTTTAGCACCTAAATTTCAAAGTTAGTGCCCATAGTTTAACAAGTAATCATATCATGAGAGTCTAAAATCTATAATCGTGCTAAATTAATATTTAAATCATAATACTCATTTAAGATGATCATAAATAAGTTTAGTTTTAACTTAAAAACCCCTAATTTTAGAACATAACTATATTTTCACTAGATTATCAGTTATGTGTCAAATTTAGAATTTATTAATAACAATATAGTAGATGGTTAAATAAATAATATATTGAAAAAACTTATACATTAATGGATGGATCAAATTATTTACTGACTTTGCCTAATTAAATTGACCAAGCTGTATAATCCACGAGAATCAATCAATTTGTATTTTTACTGATGCATTGATGATTAACATATATATGATATTATCATTTTGAGATATGATGATCAAAATAAAATCAGTATGTCCGCCCTTTCTATGCGATAGTCACAACATCCAGGTTAATAGTCTGTGATTTATCTATTTGTGTTGATCTTGAAACGGATTGATAAGAATAGTAAAGTGAATGAATCATCTTTTACCACCGAAAAATCAATCAATTTGCATAATTTATACTGTCTCAATCAACTTAACTGACTAAATAGATCTATTTAGCCTGTCTAAACCAATGAGTTCACCCAACTACCTTGCTTGGACTAACATATTAGGCCATCCAATCAAGTTATCCAACTTAATTAAATTGTTTTGTTGACAGAATCAATCAAGTATGTAATTTGAGGGAGGAAAATACAACAACAACAACAACAACAACAAAGTCTTATCCCACTAGGTGGGGTCGGCTATATGGATCCTTTTACGCCATTGAGTTCTATCCCCTACTATATCATCATCTAGATTTAAATAAAATTTATCTTGTTTTATTGTTGCCAACCAAGTCTTTTTTGGTCTTCCTCTCCCTCTTTTAATGTGCGTATTTATCATAGTTTCACATCGTCTAACAGGGGCATTTATTGGTCTTCTAAGTACATGTCCGTACCATCTCAAACGTGTCTCCCGAAGTTTTTCTTCAATAGATGCAACTCCGACTTTCTCTCTAATACTCTCATTCCTTATTCTATCCATCCTCGTATGTCCACACATCCACCTTAACATCCTCATCTCTGCAACTTTCATCTTTTGCTCATGTGCTCGAGTCATAGCCCAACATTCAGCACCATATAACATAGCAGGTCTAACTGCCGTTTTGTAGAACTTCCCTTTAAGTTTTAGAGGTACTTTACGATCACATAAGACACCCGATGCTAATCTCCATTTCAACCATCCTGCTTGTATTCTATGTAAGACATCTCTCTCAATTCCTCCATCACTTTGCAAGAACGATCCTAAATACTTAAAGTTCTCGATTTTAGACAACTCATCATCTCCTATCTTAACAATTGTTTCACTACGTCTAGCATTGCTAAACTTAAATTCCATATATTCAGTCTTTACTCTACTAAGCCTAAAACCTTTCATTTCTAGAGTTTCCCGCCAAGATTCTAGTTTAGCATTTACTCCTTCACGTGTCTCATCTATCAAAACAATATCATCTGCAAACAACATGCACCATGGCACTGTATCTTGAATGTGCCTAGTGAGTTCATCCATGATTAGTGTAAAAAGATAGGGACTTAAAGCTGATCCTTGATGTAACCCTATCCTTATTGGAAATGCTTCAGTCAATCCACCTGAAGTCTTCACTCTAGTCGTTACATCTTCATACATATCTTTAATTAGGTCAATATATGTTACGCTAACGCCTCTCTTTTCTAGAATTCTCCATATAATTTCTCTTGGTACCCTATCATAAGCTTTTTCTAAATCAATAAATACCATGTGTAGATCTTTCTTTTGCTCCCGATATTTTTCAATTAATTGCCTAAGAAGATGTATAGCTTCTATTGTCGACCTTCCAGGCATGAACCCAAATTGATTTTCGGTTACCGTGGTCTCCTTCCTCAATCTTTTTTCTATTACTCTTTCCCAAAGTTTCATGGTATGACTCATTAATTTAATACCCCTATAGTTTGCACAATTTTGTATGTCTCCTTTGTTCTTATATAAGGGAACTAGACTACTTACCCTCCATTGATTAGGCATTTTTTTTTGTTTTCAATATTAAATTAAATAATTTTGTAAGCCATTCAATACCTTTTTTCCCTAAACATTTCCATACCTCTATTGGGATATCATCCGGTCCCACGGCCTTTCCATTTTGCATCCCTTTCAAAGCTTGTTCTACTTCTGAAGTTTGAATTCTCCGATGAAAATTAAAATTTCTATACTCATTTGAAATACTTAAATTGCCTAAGTCAAGTTGGTCCCCTAAACTTTCATTAAAAAGTTGATGAAAGTAAATCTTCCACCGCTCTTTTATTTCGCTATCATTTACTAGTACTCTATCGCATTCATCTTTAATACATCTTATTTGACTAAGGTCTCTTGTTTTCCTTTCTCTTGCTTTAGCTATTTTATAAATGTCTCTTTCCCCTTCTTTTGTATCTAAATTTTGGTATAATCGTTCAAAAGTTTTATTTTTTACTTCATTCACTGCTTTCTTAGCCTCTTTCTTGGCTATTGTATATTTTTTAAGTTTTCCTCGTTCTTACAAATATATAATTCCTTATAAGCTATTCGTTTTTCTTTCACTTTCTCTTGTACTTTCTCATTCCACCACCAAGATTCCTTCCTTGGTGGTGCATGCCCCTTTGACTCACCGAGTACATCCTTAGCTACTATTTTCAACTTTGATACCATCTTATCCCATGTCGTATTAGAGTCGCTATATATTTCATCTAATGCTTGTATTCCTACCTTCTCCTTCAATATGTTTTGCTTCCCATCCTTTAACTTCCACCACTTAATTCTAGGAGTCGTGTATATTTTTCCTCTATTGATATTATAACTAAGGCGTATATCTAACACTACTAATCTATGTTGGGTAGTTAAGCTTTCTCCAGGGATAACCTTACAATCTTTACAAATCTTCCTATCTCTCTTCCTAACCATAAAATAATCAATTTGTGATTTATTATTCCCACTTTTGAATGTGATCAAGTGTTCTTCTTTTTTCTTAAAAAATGTATTAGCTAGTATAAGGTCATATGCTATCGCAAAATCCAATATAGTTTTTCCTTCTTCATTTCTTGTTCCAAACCCATAACCCCCATGTACTCTCTCATATTCTTCATTTTTCGCTCCGACATGTCCATTTAGATCGCCTCCTATTAAAATCATTTCATTTGGCGGAATGTTTTGTAATACCTCATCTAAATCGCTCCAAAATCTTGATTTAGTTTCTTCATCTAATCCTACTTGAGGTGCATATATGCTAATTACGTTCACAACTTCTTTCGCCACTACTATCTTGAGAGCTATAATTCTATCCCCCTTTCTAACTACACCAACAACTTCATCTTTTAAAGAACTATCTACAAAAATATCCACTCCATTTCTTGTTTTACTCTTTCCTGTATACCATAACTTAAAACCCGAGTTCTCTATCATTTTTGCCTTCTCACCTACCCATTTTGTCTCTTGCACACACAAAATACTAATTTTTCTCCTAATCATTGTATCTACTACCTCCATTGTTTTACCAGTGAGAGTTCCTATATTCCATGTTCCAAATCTGAGACTATTACTTTTCTTATAATGTTTATTCTTAGTCCACCTATGGTGTGAGAACTCTTGCCTATTTAACACTACACCCAAGTTCTCATGGAGATGTAGCGGTCCTTGCCGAGACGTTACAGTCGGACCCTGCAACGCGAACCCTTGCATATTTAGCACTACACCCGGGTTCTGGAGATGTAGCGGTCCTTGCCGAGAGGTTACAGTCGGACCCTGCAACGCGTTCCTTCCGGGGAACATCCTAGCATTAGCATAATACTTTAATGGATCCATTCATTGAGTATTTGCCATAGTTTTTTACGCTGGCTGGCAACCTAACGCAACCCTCCTCCTTTATCCGGGCTTGGGACCGGCCATGACTAGGTCGTCACAGGCGGAGTTTGAGGGAGGAAAATAAATAATTTAAAAAAAAAATAAAATAAAAAATAACCTCTTCCTATAAATAAATATTCTAAAGTTAATTTTTATAACCAAATATATAATGTTTATGTCGTGAGATTTGTTAA
>JAGFNQ010003265.1:98992-137747 GCA_024364735.1 Boesenbergia rotunda
TTGACTTATGAGAATAAATAAAAATAATTCCGGTTGGAATAATGAATAAAAATCTCATTTATCCAATATTGATCATGCGACACATAAGGATGAATAATACAGAAAAACCTATTATGAGTTGATTACCCATGATCAAGTAGCATTCCTGGGACATATTATCTCCAAGGACGGAGTGATGGTCGACCCAATTAAAATTGAGGCCGTAAGTAACTGGTCCAGACCCAAGAATGCCAGTGAGGTCAGAAGTTTTCTGGGGTTAGCAGGTTACTACAGAAATTCGTAGAGAATTTCTCTCGGATTGCAGCCCTATGACAGCTCTTACAAAGAAAGATAAGAAATATACCTGGACCGAGGAATGTGAGAAGAGTTTCTCTGAACTGAAAAGGAGACTGACTAGCGCTCCTATATTGACTCTTCCGAAAAATGATACGGGTTTCGATATGTACAGCGACGCATCCAAACTTGGACTCGGAGCTGTACTTATGCAAATGGGAAGGTAATTGCCTATGCCTCTAGGCAACTGAAGGAACATGAAAAGAATTATCCTACCCATGATTTGGAACTAGCAGCGGTGGTCTTCGCACTGAAAACATGGAGGCATTATTTATATGGAACTCAGTGCAAAGTTTATACGGATCACCAGAGTCTGCGATTCTTCTTCACCCAGAAAGACCTGAATATGCGACAACGCCGATGGCTCGAGTTGGTCAAGGACTACGACTGTGAGATCTTATACCATCCGGGAAAAGCCAACAAGGTAGCGGACGCACTCAGTAGAAAATCTTGTGCTGCATTGTTGTCTTTATCAGCTTTGTCACGACCTTAGGGAAAGAGATTATGGATTTCGGAATCGAGATAATATCGGGACGGCTTTCTACTCTACAGATTGCGCCGACATTATTTGATGGTATTCTGGAGAAGCAGAATCTTGATCCGAGTCTTCGAAGAATCAGGCAGGAAATTCTTGAAGGCAAGGACGAGGGATTCCGGATTTCCGAGAGCGGAGTTTTATATCTCCGGGATCGATTATGCGTTCCCAACGACTCCGATTACGGACGAGGATACTCGAGGAAGCTCACGGAACACCTTATGCGATGCATCCTGGGTCTACCAAGATGTATCAGGATCTGAAGAGCAAATTTTGGTGGTCCGGCATGAAGAAAGATGTAGCCCATTATATTAGCATGTGTTTGACCTGCCAGAGGGTCAAAGCAGAACACCAGAGACCTGGGGGAGTTCTGCAGCCTCTACCTATTCCCGAGTGGAAATGGGAGGACATATCCATGGATTTCATATCAGGGCTGCCCCGGACTACGAATGGATATGATAGTATATGGGTGATTGTGGACCGGCTGACAAAGTCTGCGCATTTTCTGGCTATCAGGATGACTTATTCAGTGGAGCAGTTGGCTCAACTGTACGTCAAGGAGATTGTCCGACTACACGGGGTTCCCAAGACCATCGTCTCTGACCGAGATGGTCGATTTACTTCTGATTTTTGGGGACACGTGCAGAAGTCCCTTGGCACGAAGCTGAAGTTCAGTACAGCCTTTCACCCCCAGACTGACGGGCAGACTGAACGAGTTAACCAGATACTGGAAGATATGTTACGAGCTTGCACCTTGGACTTCAAGGGAAGCTGGTGTCGATACCTGAGCCTGGCAGAATTTGCTTATAACAACAATTATCAGGCTACTATCGGGATGGCACCGTACGAAGCACTATACGGAAGGAAATGCAGATCTCCGTTATGCTGGCACGAGAGTGGTGAAACGAGGGAGATGGGACTCCAGACCGATATTATTGATGAGACCACTCAGGCTATAAAGAATATCCGCCAGAGGATAGAGACTGCTCAGAGTCGGCAGAAGAGCTACGCTGATAAGCGACGTCGACCACTCGAGTTTGAGGTTGGGGAGTCGGTATTCCTGAAGGTAGCCCCTATGAAAGGGGTGATGAGATTCGGAAAGAAGGGGAAACTGAGTCCGCGATACGTGGGACCCTATCAGATTTTGAGAAGAGTAGGCAAGGTGGCCTACGAGCTGGAGCTACCGCCAGAGATGGCGGCTATCCACAACGTATTCCACGTATCGATGCTCAAGAAGTGTACCCCTGATGCGAGTCAAATGATGGAACCCCCACCAGTGCAAGAACCGGAGAGCCTTAGTTCCGAACGCCGACCTATACAGATTTTAGATCGGGAGGTCAAAAGGCTAAGAAACAAGGAAGTACCCTTAGTAAAGGTTCTATGGCGGAATGAGCAATTTGAAGAAGCCACCTGGGAACAGGAAGATACGATGCGATTAAAGTATCCGGATCTGTTCTAAAGTTCGGGACGAACTTTTTATAAGGTGTGTAGGATTGTAACACCCCGAAATTTCACCATGAATAATATTATGAATTCCTTATAAAATATTATGTGGATAATATTGTGAATTCATGATGAAATATTATTATGGAAGAATACGAAATATTATCATGAAATGTTATGAAATATTATGAATTCATGAATATGAGATGTGATGGAATTCATGAAATATTATCATGAAATATTATGAAATGTTAAGGAAATTCATGATATTATTATTGTTATGAAATTTCATGATGGGTTTGGCTTAAGGGGTTGGATATGGATTAGTGCAAAATAAAATAAAAAGAAGAGGTGGAAAGGAGGAAGCAAGGATTTGAACCTTGAATCTCCTAGTTGCACTCTCCATGCCTTAACCACTACACCAAGCATTGATTCTTGTTGAGAGAATAAGAAACATGCTTGTTAAGTGTGTAAGAGTGAAGAGACATGTCTTTTCATGAGAAAAGTATAAATAGGTGGAAGTTGGAGCAACTTCCTTCTCTCCTTTTCTTCTTCCTCTTCATCTTCCAAAACCGAGACCCCCTTTCTCCCTTCCCCTTCCATTTTCGAAAACAAGATCTAGGGTTCTAGCCCTAGAAAAAGTTGGAAGGAAGAAAACTCTCCAAAGACCTTGTCACTACTAAGTTCAAGAAGGCTTAGAGGAAGATTCCAAGAGAAGAATTCTCACTCACCCTCCAAGTGTAGGGTACCCTACAATTTAAAGAGAAGAGTAAATTCAAGCGCAAGGATGTAAGTATCCTCTCGCCTGTGGCATAATTGTTGTTGAACGTTTGTTGTGTGCATTCCTTTGAAAAAGATCACAAGACTTCCCTTAGGAAGTTTCGGCCACCCCTTGTAAGGGGTCCAAGTGAAGTTTTCTTTGTCAAATCTTGATACATGCTAGTGCCCTAGGGATTTTAGACCCATAGGTGTTGTTTCCAAATTTTTGGGAGAACAAAACACTAGGGTTTCCCCTTGGGAGACTTTCGGCCACCCCCTTGGAGGGAGGCCTTGGTCCCTTTGGTTATAGGAATACATTCCTTAAAACTTAATGTAAATGTGTATGGGTTTTCTTAATGGTGTTATGTACAAAATTCTAGGGTTACCCCTTGTGTAAGTTTCGGCCAAGACCTAGAGAAGGGATTAGTGAGGGTGGAATTATCCAAAAGTTTATCCATGTTTAATGTATGGTATGATATTGTATACAAGATGTTTGTATAATTGGTTGTGTGAGAATTTGGTGCCAAAAACCAAGCCTACCCTATCCTACAACTTTCGGCCCAAGAGGATTGAATTAGGGTTTTGGGTTGTTTGTTATCCTAGGATGAGTAAATAGTTAGTAGTGTAGGTAAGGTGCTGGGATAAATATTTGTGTGAAGATGCAGATTCCACAACCTTAGCGTTCCTACCCTACACTATTCGGCCAAGGCTTGAACATTAGGGTTTAGGAAGGTTGAATTATTTTATATGATGTGTATGTGAAATGATATGAGATGTACATGCATGAGATGATTAAATGAGATGTTTGATTGAAATATGATGCATGTACGGATTATGAGGCATGTATGAAATATGATGAACATTGGGGTTTAGAAAGGTGGAATTATTTTATGTGATGTGTATGTGAAATGACATGAGATGTATATGCATGAGATGATTACATGAAATGTTTGATTGAAATATGATGCATGTACGAATTATGAGGCATGTATGAAATATGATGAACATATGAACATGTATGACATATGATGTATGTATGAACATGTATAAAATATGATGAATATATGAACATGTATGAAAACATGATGCATGTATGCATGAAATGTGATGTATGAACATGGATGACATGTGATGTATGAACATGGATGACATATGATGTATGAACATGATGTGTGGATAATATGCCTGAAACAAAAGGATACTCTATTGAAACTGGGATCAAGAGCACCCGAATGTGTGGTGTGTCCCTAAGGGATCAAGAGCACCCGAATGTGTGGTGTGTCCCTTTGAGAAGTGATTAAGAGTACCTTTAGGCTATACATATATGAGTAATTGCATGATAAATTACTTTACTTTGAAAGTTGTGTACCCGACTCGGAAGGGGGTCGTTAAACAAATCCAATGTGCATGTTAAGGTCATGGCATTGGTAGGACGGAAGGGTCCTGCTCTAATTAGATTGGTGGCTCGCTACCCCAATTTATTAGGGAACGCGCATGATGTGGTACGACAACTGGGCCCTGGATGATGATATGATATTTTGAAGTACTTACCATTATGGAATCTTTTGAAAAACATTTCCTATTATGATATGATCTTGTGCGGTGAAGCACTTAGAGGTATGTGAAGAAATGCTTATGATGCTTATAATGCTATCTTGATTACTGTGTACATGATATGATGTATCGATATGGATTTTGCGAGTAGGCCCGGATTCTTACTAAGCATGTCTTGCTTACTAGTTTCATGTTTTCTTATGCTGCAGATAGCGGTAAGAAACACTTGAACTGAAGGAAGAGGCAGGAGAGCTGAAGATGTGTGGGGTGGTGGCTCGGGAATAAAGATCTTCATATCTACATTATCATACTGTGTTAACATTTATTATTAATGAATGTTATACTTGAATCACTTATATACTTGATTTTATGATAAGTGAAACCTATTATGTTATAGGTTAAATAAGCATGCTTAGTACTTTGTCCTTAGTACTTTAGAAAGGAAAATTTTATATGCGGCTTTAGAAATTAAGTGCACGTGACCCCGCCCCGAGGGTAGATATAAGGGCGGGCGTTACATTGCCCTACTTGCGGGATGTCGAGGTGGAAGTTGGGCCAAAAAAGTACGATAAAGGAAGGAGTTCCTGCAAAGGTTTTGTGGTACTTCCCTCCTATTCCAAGATTTCAAAGAATGTTTCGGAATAAAGATATATCTAAGCAGTTGACTTGGCATGCGGAAGACAGACTTTGTGATGGATATTTGAGCCATCCAACTGATACACCTTCTTGGAAAACAGTTGATTGCAAGTGGCCAGATTTTGGTATTGAGTCAAGAAATCTCATATTAGCTATATCAGCTGATGGGATGAATCCCCATGGTTTAATGAGTTCTGCATATAGTTGTTGGCCAGTTTTAATGATTACTTACAATCTTCCTCCATGGTTGTGTATGAAGAGGAAATTTATGATGCTCACATTGTTAATTTCTGGTCCCAAACAGCCGGGAAATGATATTGATGTTTACTTAGCACCTCTAATTGATGACTTAAAAATCTTATGGGATATAGGTGTCGAAGCATATGATGCATATTAGCAAGAAACATTCCTGCTTAGGGCTATCTTGTTATGGACAATCAATGATTTTCCTGCATATGGGAACATGTCTGGATGTATTGTTAAAGGATATCATGCATGTCCGATTTGTGGTGAAGAAACCTATTCAACAAGGTTGAAGCATAGTAGGAAAATGTCTTATACAGGTCATAGAAGGTTTCTACCAGCAACTCATCCTTATCGAAGGCAACGGAAGGCATTTAATGGGAAGCAAGAGTTGAACCCGGCACCTAAACCATTAAGTGGCGATGAGGTTTTTGAAAGAGTTGAAAGAATTAATTGTCATTGGGGAAAAATGAGTAGAAAGTCTCAATCGAATGATGATTTAAAATCATGTTGGAAAAAAAAATCAATATTCTTTGAACTTGAGTATTGGAAACATCTACACATTCGACATGTTCTTGATGTGATGCACATTGAAAAGAATGTATGTGAAAGTCTTATCGGAACGTTACTTGATATTCCAGGAAAAACAAAGGATGGAGTAGCAGCGAGATTAGACCTTTTGGAAATGAATGTAAGGACAGATTTGACACCAAGGATGGGGGAGAAGAAAACAATTTTGCCAGCAGCATGCTATACACTTAGTAAGGATGAGAAAAGAAAAATTTTGAATTCGTTGTATGGAATACAACTTCCATCATGTTACTCATCCAATGTTAAAAACCTGGTGTCGTTGAAGGACTTGAAACTTGTTGGCCTTAAGTCACACGACTACCACGCTTTAATTCAACAATTGCTTCCAGTGGTGATACGTGGAGTTTTGCCCAAACATGTCAGAGTCACTATCACTCGCTTATGTTTCTTCTTCAATATGTTATGTAATAAAGTGATAGATGTCTCAAGATTGGTTGATATGCAAAAAGAGATTGTGACAATATTGTGTTTACTTGAAAAGTATTTTCCCCCTTCATTTTTTGATATAATGATTCATTTAACTGTTCATCTAGTGCGGGAGGTGAAATTATGTGGACCAGTTTGGTATAGGTATATGTATCCATTTGAAAGATACATGAAGATTTTGAAGGGTTATGTGCGAAATCGCAATCGACCTGAATGGTGTATGGCTGAATGTTATATTGCTGAAGAGGCTGTTGAATTTTGCTCATACTATCTGTCTAGTGTGCACACAATTGGGATCCCATCATGTCATCGACAAATAGAACTTACTCAGCCTTTATCAGGTGCAGTAGTCTGCTCCACTACTCACGATGAGTTGACGCAAGTACATCGTTACGTATTGGCAAATGATGATGAGATTGATATCTATATCGAGTAAGAAATCTAACTTATTAATATTTTAATGTGGTTTGCTTACGTTCTATTGGTTTTTTAATACCAAATAATTTGATTAGGGAACATATGGCGTATTTGAATGAAAATTTTCCTCGTAAGGCTAAGTCCAAGAAGTGGTTACAAGATGAGCATAATCGAACGTTTATTACTTGGTTGCGTGATCGTGTAAGTTACTTTAGTATTACATATTGGTATACAATCATTATCATATTTATGCATAACTCAAAGTTTTTTACATTAAAAATATAGGTTATTGATGTAGTTGACCATTCGACTCATCAAGTTTCAGAAAGATTGAAGTGGTTAGCTTGCGGACCCAACAAGCAAGTCCTAAAGTACTCTAGCTATTTGATTGATGGGGTTACTTATGCTACACAAGAGCGGGATGCTATACGAGTTGTTCAAAACTCCGGAGTCAGCTTAGTTGCAAAGACAATGCAAGTTGCAAGTGCAAAAGATAAAAAACCTATTGTGTCAGATATGGTTTTTTATGGAGTTATAGAAGAAATATGGGTAGTTGATTACCATAAATTTCAAATTCCAATGTTTAAATGTAATTGGGTGGAGCATAATAACGGTATTAAAGTAGATGATCTTGGTTTCACATTGGTAAACCTCAATAGACTTGGATTCAAATCTGATGCTTTTATCCTGGCTAGCCAAGCAAAGCAAGTATTTTATATTAAAGATCCTGAAGATCCTTTATGGAGTGTTGTACTTGCAACACCAAACAGAGAGTACTTTGAATACCTACAAGGCGAAGAGTTAGAGGACACTGCTATCCGCTATCAATGTTTTAGTAGGGGGTTAGCATCAATGGATATTGACAGAGAAGATGATAATGAACCGCCATGTATTCGTGAAGACTGTGATGGAAGTTGGATTGACAATATTTAATTACACAATTTCTACTTTTGAATATAAGTTTGTAAACATTTAACCTGTGGGGATAATTATGTGGATAATATAAATTTCTGCTATTATCTTTCAATTTTTATCATACTGCTGTGAGTTTGTTGCTGTAAATTAATCTTGTTGCTGTAAATTTATCATATTGCTGTGCTTTTATCGTTTAATTTATCATGTTGCTGTGAGTTTATGCATGTCGCTAACTACAACTTATGTTGCTCAGTATAAGTTGTTACAGATCAATGGCATCTACTAAAGCAAGTTGTGAAGGTGGTCAGTCAGTTCGAAAGAGTAAAAGAATAAGCCAAATTGCTAAGTTGGAGAATAAGGGCAAAGAAGTCAGAATAGATGACATTGAACAGAGTTGTGAGGTTGATAGAGTGGCGGATTCCAAAGAAACCACCACCTCAAGAACTTCTAGAGGTCGGACACAGTTAGATAAGCTTTCGAAGCAAAGAATGCAAGGTATTCGAAAGGATGTGTCATTCAATCAATTAGGACAACCGATAGGACCAGCTGCTGTAGCGATGCAAAGTTACATTGGTGTGCTGGCTCGGCAAAAAATTAATATTAAATACAAGACATGGAAGCATGTCCCAGCTGCTAGTAAAGAATTAATATGGGAATCAGTGAATGTAAGTTAGCAATTTTTAACAATTATAATCTTTACCTTCTAATTATATATATTTAATGTCGTCTGTGTTAATCTTATTAATGTTTTCCACTTATGTGATGTACAGTTGATGTATAATGTGGATTCAAGGTGGAAAAAGGGATGTTTGAGATCTGCAAACAGTAAGTGGAGGCAATACAAAACCCATCTCACCCAAAAATTCATTATGAGCAGGCGTGACAAACCTGAGGAGCTGAATGAGCCACCTGTTGGCTTTGAAATTACAAGAGAAGATTGGCGTGCGTTTGTCATTAGTCGGATTTCAAAAGAATTCATTGTAAGTTTCTTAATATATTTTCTTTTGAAACTGTTCGACCAAAAGTCACTATGTATTATTCAAATTTGATATATCCCATGCTTGAAATAACTAGAAACTCAGTGATGATAATAAAGAGCGAAGGAAAAAAGAATAGATATCCTCATCGACTCTCACGCAAAGGATATGCACGCTTTGCTGAAGAAATTGTAAGTATTTGTAAACTATATTTCCTTTAAGAACCAATCCAAATGATTCACATAAAATTATTTCACATTTGTCATTTGATTTTTCTTTGTTGTAGGCGAATGAATTATGTGATGATAAAGACATCAACAGAGCTATTATGTGGAAGAAAGGACGCGCCAACAAAGGAGGAGAGTTTCAAGGAGAAGATTTGGTGAACACAGTCCACAAGATTGTAAGCAAATTAACAATACATAAAACCTGTAAATTTAATAAAATGATACCTTGTATAATAATAATTTCTTTTAATGTTGCATAACAGGATGAATATATACAACAAAAGAGGGAGGGTAAGCTGCAAATTGAAGGACCAAAAGAGGATATTCTGACCAAGGCACTTGATACTCAAGAAATTGTTGGCCGCGTGCGGGGTATAGGAGGTCATATCAACCCAACAATCTATTTCAATGTTCCTAGAACAAGGAAGAAATTTGATGTTACCCTAGAAATAATCGCTGAGCATAAAAGGGAGATGCAGGAGGCGAAGATGCAAATTTCACAACAAGATGTACGCATCCAAAAACTTGAAGCTATGATGCATAAAAGGGGTGCATGGGAAAATTCAATTGATGACAAAGGTAGTTGCTCGGTGAAGTTTCATCAGATGAATATTGACGAAGATGATGTACAGATTATCCGTAAAGATGATGTGTTACAGGTATAATACAAGCAAAGTTATAGTTATATTCATTTTTAGTATAGCGTTATAAACTGAAAATAATCGAAATGCCTTTTTATATTTTAGGGTCAATCAGTTGCGCTGACATTGGAATCTGCCACAAATATTGCTGCATATGGTACAATTGTTGGTTTCAATGGACAAGATAAAATGCTTCATGGTGTTCCATTTCCCATTAATTGCATTCGAGTCTCCATTGATCAAGCAGTGGACAAATCAGCTCGTTTGCCATATCCAATTCCAAGTGAATGTGAAGTCATTGGTGATGCCATAGGATCTGTTGTGGCTTGGCCTGAATAGCAGATTGTGAAGCAAGAGAAGGTATATGAGTTATTATAGTTTAAGTTAAATTGTGACTGTATTATTATTCAACCTAGCTATCTAACTTGTTTACATTTGATATTATTAGAAGCCTGGAAGGATGAAGTTTGAACAACCACAAAAGAAACCTAGTTTGTCAACAAGTGTCCCAAGATCATTACATATGTTATATTGTTACAGTAAGCATGCTCTAGATGGAGGAAGGTGTATATCACTGCATTTAGATAATGAAGTTTTTGATGAAGATTGTGAACTTTTTCTGGACCTTGAGGATATAAATTCTTTGTATCATTTTGAGCCAATTTCAGTAAATTTGATCGTTGCCTACATATGGTAAGTGAAATTATTTAAGCAATTTCAGAAACATTTTCTTCACAGATGATGTTTTATATTCATTAATGAAACATTATGAGTGATCCTTATGTTTGCTTTACATTATTGTTTCGTATCTTAATTTTATTTTCTTTGCATTGATAGGTGTCTGTATAAAAAGAAGCTGAAAGATAACACTACAAAGATATTCAGATTTATGAATCCCCACAAAATCCCATTTCTAGCAAAAATGGCACAAGACAAAACAGCTATGCTTGAAACACTGAACCAAAGGGCAACTCTTTTAGCTGATAGGCTAACCGGTGCATCATCAGATGAAATTGTTTTGGTGCCATGTAATGTCGGGTAAGTGCAAAATAAAACTTCACTTTAAAATGCTTCCATTCGCTAATTTATTAAATTTTATGATCTAACCATATGTCTTTGCCTAGTTTCCATTGGATTCTCAGTGTAATTGAACCTTACAAGGATACTATTTATGTGTTGGATTCCCTTAGTTCCCGCATTCGAGATGATGATTGTAAATACGTAATGGAAATGTGAGTTTAGATTTCTGTCAGTAAATTTATATTTTAATATAAATTTTATATAACAAATATTCATAACGTATGAAGGGCATTACGCTTGTTTAATTCTACCAAGGGAAGGAAAGGGAGAAAAAATGCTAAGTGGGAAGTAGTTAAGGTATGTATACTTTTGTTTAACATATATTGGAATGTGTATAATTTTCGTTAACTATTTGACAATAATTACCATATATAGGCTCCTCAATAACCGGATGCGAAACAATGCGGTTTTTTTGTGATGAGATACATGAAACAAATTATTGAAGAAATTGAGACTATCGAGAGAGATTCACTGAGATCAATAGTAACTATATTAAGCTTATCTCAAATTCTTTGACATTAACTATTTAGAATTGCAAAGTGATCAGTGTTGATTGTTTTTCCCATTAACCACTCACCAATTTAATTTGTCTGTGTTCACAGTTCACAAAAATAGGTTACTCTCGTGATCAAATTGATGAGGTTCGGGCCGAGTTGACGGAGTGCATTCAAGATCATATTTCTGAATAGGTTTGGAATCATACAAGATCATTATTCTATTTAGATTTAAGTTCATGGAATGATGTTTTTTTTAAAAGTAGCTTACATTATATTGTATTTTCTATAATTTCTAATTCCATTTTTCTAGGCAGTGTTAAAGGATAGTTATGAGATCGAGCTTTAGAAGTTGGCCCCAATCACAAATTGATTATGAAACTTGTGAATTGAAAAACTCGTGAAACTCTTAAGTGATTGATGATGTGTTGTAAAACTTGTGAGTTTGGAAAACTTGTCACATGCAGTGAAAGGATGTTTGCTTGCATTAATATGCAAGTACAAGATATCTGTATAATAGTTATCAGTGTAAATTTTCTAGCTTTTGTAATCTTCTGTCAGTGTAATATATAGGAGGAAGATGTTGACCTGTTAGTTGAGCATGTAGATGCTACAAACTGCAAACGAGCATGTCTCTACCTCACAAGTCCATCTAGGTATGCTTTATATTCTTTTGTAGTTGTAACATATGGAGGTATGTGAAGTAGTCTTTCTTGATAACACCCAAGTATGCTCACCCCAGTCATAATGTTTTATTCTAATTTTTTATTATTTTTCCTAATAATATTCTCTGTTGCCAGTATGTGAAGCTGAGCTACATGTGGAGGTATACACTGTTTTATTCTGATTTAAATTTTGTATACAACCTGATTACCACTGCAACCACCTTCTGGTTCGTTCAAATCTTCCAGGTATGATGATGACCTTGAGCAATTTCTAAAAGGATACTGACAAAGTGTAATAAGCTTTTGCCATTTCAGTCAAAAAAGAGAAACTATCACACTCGATTATCCAATTTTTATACTGATATAGCCTTTATTCTTCATTTTAATCTGATTGAATTGCATGTTGATCTGTGCAGGTTTTTCAGATTTGCGAAGCTACAGACAATCAAATGTTCTCTGGCCGGCTAATCAAGTTCTTTCCTTGTTTGATTGTGTCATTTAGTTCTAATACATCAAATGTTTGCTACTTTGCTTTAAGCTGTCATTTAGTTCTAATACATCAAATGTTTTATTTTTAATAAAGAGGTGACACTTTTGTCACATAACATTACTGTGCCTTTGTAGGTGGTTTTTAGAACACTGTTAGCTTCCTTGGTGCCTATAGTTGGTTTCAACGCAGTGATGACATCTGAGCATTTTGCTTCGTTTTTGGTTTGCCATTCAATATCAAATCTCATGACATACTATTTTTCTATGCTTTATGAGAGTTATATGACTTAAGGACCAAAATTTTGTTGGTACTTGCTTCATTCTGCACGATATATGACTGATGTTAAGTTCCCTTAAGAAATTGCTACTATTTAGTATGAATAGTTTCAATCTACATTCTAACAGTACCATGTTTACATAACATAATCTATAATCTTATTTAAGTAACTTGCTACTTTACTGAGAGCCATGTTGCAACTTGATGATGATGAGGTGCGAGTTTCTGCAACAAAAGTCATGGGAATCATGTCTCAGGTACAACATCTTTTATGTGATTGATTTTTGGGATTTGTGTCTATTGCAAGACAGTGGTCTGAAGTTGATTACCATATTTGGTCTAGCTGTGAAATGATAGGTGAATCTACTATTAGAGAAATACTTACAACAACTTGCTACAAATGCTTCTGCTTCGTTTTAGTTTCTTTAAGATGCTTTATGAGATTTTTTGTATACTTTTGTTTTATTTTGCATTGAGGCACTGATGTACAATCTTATTTATTCTCAGTACATGGAAGATAATGAGTTCCAGGATCTGCTACAAGTACTTATGGATATGACTGAATCTGCAACCTAGTTCATTAGACATAGATCTTTTCAGTTAAAGAATGGGAGTGGCCCAGTAAGACTTGCCGTTGAGCGTTGTGCTCTGCATATTTTTCAGTTAACAAAAGGTCAGTGTTACATTGATTCTGTTTATCATATTCTCTAATAGTTCATCTAGGTGTGCTTTATATTCTTTTTAGTTGTCACATATGGAAGCAGTCTTATTTGTGTGTATATAATCTCTTATCCCAATTTATTATTTTTATGCAGTGTTAAAGCAGATCGAGTTAACAAGCAGCCCCAAAGAACAACTTGTGAATGATGAAGTTTTATAGAACTTGTGAATTGAGATATTTTTTGTATTTAATATGGAATACAAACACTTTTGTAAATAATGCACTGTATTATAAGTGAATTTTGTAAACTATTATCAGTGTAAATTGTGAATATTATCAATTGTGAATAAAAATGCTTGTAAATTGTGAATATTGTAAATTGTGAATATTATCAATTGTGAATAAAAATGTTTATAAATTGTGAATATTATAAATTGTGAAAAACACTGCCTATTAAAAAGACAACGTTTTTTAAGTAACAATACACAACACGATTTTTACATTGTCTTTGTGCCAAACCACAACGCTTTTTCCGCGTTGTCTTTGATACCCGACTTTTAACAACAGCGTCAATAACAACGCTTTTTAAAAACCAATAGACAACGCGAAAAAAGCGTTGTCTTTGCTCCAAACCACAACGCGGAAAAAGCGTTGTCGTAGATATACTTTCTACAACGGCTTCATCAACATCGCTTTTTAAGCATTAACGACAACGCGGAAAAAGCGTTGTTGTTTAACTTTTTTCTTGTAGTGCGGCGTAAGCCTGGATACCCCTTGTATATCAAAAGAAAAATTAACCAACCTCCATTGACTTCGACATCATCAGTTCTATAAGTTGATTTAAGTTTATTCAGTTGCAAACATCAAGCTTCTGTGATCACATTTAACCACAAGACTCCCCATAGATTTATGTATAACTTAACAAATCTACTAAACAATTTCACAAAAGGAACAATGCTAAATTTCTAACCAACCACTAAAATAGAGTCAATTCATCTTCAAAGACCACATCTAGCAGGTGAACATAGTATGTTCTATAAAATAAAACTCTCAAATAAAACTGACAGTTATAAGCAATAATTACTAAATCTCACCAACCACAACTTGATTTCTATGACATTCAACTTATCTAACCATAATGGAAACAAGACAGTGAACACAAAAAATTAAGATAATTATTCGAAATAGATCTCACCAACCAACATACTCATCACCTGAAGAAGCCCATCGCCGCCAAGTCCCAATACATCCATGTCGAGAAAAATGACTGAAAATTTTGACACATAACCGAACTCGAGCATCTAATACCCAAAAGGTTTGGTATTAAAAAGACTCCGTATAATTCTGAAAATCCCAAAACACGAAAAATTCTAAAAATTCCAAGACTCTCATAAAAATATATAAAAATCCATAAAATACAGACTAACCTCATAAAACAACTCCGTAAACCCCACAGACACCAATTTTCTTCACAAAATCACGCTCTAACACCAAAAATTATCACCCCCCCTAAGGTCCATGCTTGCTCGAAAATTGGGTAGCATCTCCCGTATACGACGGACAATCTGGGACATTTATACATAACTCTCCTCAAAATATAGTATAGTCTCACACGGCTAGCATCATAATAGCAAAATAAGCTCCACAACCACACAGTTAATATCAATATAAAAGATACAAATAAAAGAGAGTCCATATCCAAATTAAAATTTAAATTTAAATCTAAAGATCAACACACCAGACTATACATAAGTATACTGAAAAGATAAATACCAGTCTAATGAAATAAATGCGGAAATAATGAATGTGAGAAATAAAGTAAATGCAGAAAATAACAATACGCTCAACACCATGGGACTGGTGACTAGATCCTCTCCTAGCTCCAAGTAATCCATCTATCTATTACCTGAAACAGAATTAGATGGTAGGAGTGGTGAGTCCGGGCGAACTCGACGGGTATAAGGGCAGATAAATTTATGGCAAAATAAAAGGTATAATAAGCAGAAAGAAACAACAATATTCAGTCTCCAAAAATAAAATAACATCTAGGTATGTGTGAAATAGAATGATAGTGCAACAATAAAACATACATGTATGTCAAACAAATGCATCAATCATATCTCATATAAATGTAGCAAACACAAAAAATATAAAATGGAATAAGTGCATATGATGCAATGACATGTGTCACTCCTGACGCTAGTCAATTTGCCATCACATCACATCTGTGTGGCCGAGTAGGTAGGACTGTGATAATTGTACGCACTCCAACAATTATCACTAGTATAAGTTGTTAAATCTGACACCTTTGATGCGATCCAAAATTTTTTTCGAAAATGTTGTTTGAAGATTTAGGGTTTGAGAGATCCAAACTAAAATTAGAGGGTTAAACTATTTAAAACTTAAGTTATGAGGAGCTAAATGGTAAAAAATAAAAAATTAAGGGTTCGATTTTGATTGTTTAGATACAAGGGGCTTAAATGCAAAAGGCCATTGATTAAAATCCCCTTCCCGGCTGCTTCTTCACCGAGCCAAGTTCGTGAAGCCCTCTTTGGTTCTTCCCCAGCTTCGATCTGCGTCGCGCCCTACCTCGCCAGTGACTTGGGGAGGTCACTGGGCTTTCTCACTTCTTCCGATCTCAAAACACTTGGTACTTGGCCGGGTGATCTTGGGGCGGCAGGATACTAGCGGAAGAGGAGCTTGGTGGCTGCGATCAAGTAAGAGAAGCTTTATTCTATGTTGGAATTGATGGAACTAGGCAAATCTTTGTGGGAAGCGTTTTGATCGGTTGTTGCGATAGAGTACGATCTGATTTCGTTGTGGATTGAGTTTTTCAGCTTAAATTTCTAGATCTTAAGATGTTGCCATGAATTTTTGCTGGCTTGGTCTTTATGGTGGAGTAGGTTTTTCGAATCCAAATGTTTTCGTAAGCAAGCAGATTGTATGATTCCAGGATGTTAAGTTATGCTTAGTGTGGTTTCGATTTTGGGATGAGGTGGAGGTGGTAATTAATTCTGATGAATGTTTTGTTCTATGAACTTTCTAGTTAGAGCTCTTGATCGAATTTCAGATGTGTACATTTGTTCTGCTCATGTTTTTTTGAAACCTATGTTGGCCTCTCTAGAATTCAATTGTCGTTAGCTATATTTGCGGATTTATGTGTGTTTTTGTCATAATGAAGGATGAGTTGGTATTCCAGATTGAATTATAGCTCTTGGAGTTGAATCTATGATAGAATAGGTTTTTAGCTGTGTTTTCTATGAGCTTATGATCTTACAAGAAGGTTGTTTGAGTTCTGTTTGATGGAGTTTTGAGTTGGGAGGTTGGATTTTCATGTTACTATGAGCTCCAAATTTATGTGCCCTGTTTTAGAGTTGTTTGGTGTGGTTCTTCCGCAATTGTATCCAGAGCGTAATATGTAGAATAGATTCTGTTTAATAGGGATACTTTAATATGTTTTGATTTGATTTCCTCCTCTTTATCATGAGTTCATCATGGAATCCATGCTAAACAGTGTTTGACCATGTTGTGTGGGCCTTGTGATACCATTAAGGCGGTGTTTAAAAAAATAGGAAGGTGACCATTTGATCTTAGCTTGGCTTAAATATTGATGCTTCGTTTGGTCTTTGTTTTGGGAGAGTTGCCTTGAGCATTCATTTGGTTGATGGGGTGTTTTGTTAAGAGCTCCAAGAAGAAGGAAAAGTAAATTACCTATTGGTCTTGATTAAGTTAAGAGTTAGCTATTAACTTAGGATGATTCTGAGTTAAAATTGACTCATATATCTCGTTCTGGGCATCAGTAGATGTATGGTTGGCATAGAATTCATTACATAAGTCAAAATTGATAAAGTGCCGATAATAGACCAGTTGTTCTAACCCAAAATATGCAATGATCTCAATGATGTGGGGGGGGGGGGTGATATCCTAGAAATATGATTGGTTGAGATAGTGTCAATTCATTAAAATGAAAGTTTCATTGTTAAAAACTTTCCCGCACTCCTCAGAACGAAACCGAGGTGCCTCCGGATCTACCTGACCTTGGTGAGATGACCCCTCACCCTTTTGCCTCTTATGTACAACCCTAAGATGTGACATACCAATGCATGTACCAAAACCACCCCATAAAGAGAGAAAACAAGGAAAACCAAGCAAAATAAGTCAAATTAGTTCCAAATCATGAACTAAATAGAAAAAACCAAACTATACAAGTCATTACCATTTTCCTGCTCGTTTCATGATGAGGGTTGACGATGATCGATTTGAGAGGAGAGGTTATACTAACCCCAGGTTTAGATCTGAGGTAGGAGGAGGCTAGGAAAGTGTTTTTAGGGCTTGGGAATGCCTTAGATCGCAAGGAGAGGTCGGCAATTCATTAAAATGAAAGCTGCATTGTTAAAAACTTTCTGGCACTCCTCAGAACGAAACCGAGGTGCCTCCGGATGTACCTAACCTTGGTGAGATGACCCCTCACCCTTTTGCCTCCTATGTACAACCCTAAGATGTGACATACCAATGCATGTACCAAAACCACCCCATAAAGAGAGAAAACAAGGAAAACCAAGCAAAATAAGGCAAATTAGTTCCAAATCATGAACTAAATAGAAAAAACCAAACTATACAAGTCATTACCATTTTCTGCTCGTTTCATGATGAGGGTTGACGAAGATCGATTTGAGAGGAGAGGCTATACTAACCCTAGGTTTAGATCTGAGGTAGGAGGAGGCTAGGAAAGTATTTTTTGGGCTTGGGAATGCCTTAGATCACAAGGAGAGGTTGGGGAAGATGCAAGCTTGCAGGGGTTGGCACCGAAAACCCTAGGTTCGGCCACCCCCGCGCGGCCTTTCTTTTTTAAAAACCATCGCATACCAGTCAACTGCCCCAGGGGTAGTTGACTGAGAAACGAACAGAAAGTTCAGTCGACTGCCTTGAAGGTAGTCGACTGGTAATTTTAAATTCTCAGTTTCCGATTTACACAAGGCCAGTCGACAGGTTCTGAACCAGTCGACTAGTACTCTAATTCCAACTTTTCAGTCCAAATTTCAGAAATGTATAATTAATTCCATAAATTTCCAAAAAATCTAAAATTTTATGGAGAGATTTGTGGAACCTATATCTACTTGAAAAAAATATTGTTCGGAACAAATCTATTACCCATCCCAATATTGGCATGAAATTCAAAACTACCTAAATAGTGTTATTGAAACATAACTAAAAGTTCTAATTTTGATCTCTTCTTGATGTCTCTTCTCACACTTAACCACAATACATTCCTGGCACTTATTTATATGGCATCTACCTATTAAAATCTAATTTTCGCACAATTTGAGTCTATTTTCATCTTTTCTTTCACAAAACTCCCTTTTGTGTGCTGACTCCCTAGGATTAAGACTCATACTAGTCTTTCAAACCCTTTGGCACATTCTATAGTCCATCTAATCCCTTAGGAGAAATCCTCCTGAGATCCATTGACTATGGATTCCATTTTGACTTCTAGAGCTCTCCCTTGAGCTCTCCTTAGTCACCTCCCTAGATGACTCATTAATAAAGGCAAGACCACATCAGTGTACCTTGGTGCTTCTTGACCTTCAACACTCACTCTCTTGACCTTGTATACCTTTTTCTTGGTCAAGTTCTCCTTCTCCCCTTTATATACCTTTATATAGTCTCTAGGAAAGGCATTGATCCTTCTCCACTTTAGAAGTTAATCAACTTTGTGTTTCACATCCATCTTAATATTTAAGCCATGATGAACACAAGGAAAATTAGCTTTGTTATCCTCCTCATGTTATCCATTTTTATTATACCAATAATATCTAGGGAGCTTGCGCCTGCTTCAGCTCCTACTGAAATAGATTTGTTTGAATTACTATATAAGTTATTATTATTTTCATGCACATTGATTGTTAACATAAAAGACAATTGAATCAAAGAAGCTATGAGACTATGAAGGAATTGTAGATTTAGCGAAGAAACTTTTCATTATTGTTCATAAACAATATCTTAAAGTTTTTCAATAAACAATATTTGTTTTTGTGCTTATGATTATCCAAATATAAATAATAGATTACTTGTTTGTGTTTATTATTAAGCAGTAATTCAGCTTGCAAAAATTGCAGAGAAAGGACAAGGCATATTTTCCCCCAAAAATCAGTTAATTGGAAATCGTAACGGGCATTGTTTTCTTTACTTGAACCCCCCTGGTGTATAATCAGGGAATGTATATATAAAAAATAATTATTTTTAATCATATATAATTGAGGTATGTATAAGTGCATATTCAAATTATGCGAGATAATATACACAATTTACAATATTAAATATTTAGCATATTAAAAACAAATATAAGTTTAATTGAAATTTTAAATTTAAAATAATTTATCACTTAAAAATTTTTGGAAATTTTTATTAGTAAATTTATAAATACAAGAAACTTCATTATGTAGAACTATATATATATATATATATATATATATAATATGTTATTTATAGAGATGCCCTATTTATTATCCTTTGAAATTTTTCTATTTTAATCCATTATCAAAATATAAATCACTCATAAAATTTTTACACGTAAAGGGTTATATTCTATCAATATATTAAAATTTAAACACTAAAAACATTAATGGATCACTTTAATTTGATTTAGTCATGATGCTCTCCAATATAGAATTATACATTATATTAAGGAACCAATATATATATATATATATATATATATATATATAATCTGGAAAGAAAATGGATAGCCCTACCCTTACTGTCAAATAAATTTAGAAAGAATAAATAGGTCATGGGATGAGACTCTGACATCACGATTCGAAATCTTGTCTATAAATATTCATCGTGAGTATTCAAATCTTAATTGCATGAGAATCATCTTTGCTGCTTACCATCGCATAGAGTCGTCAATTTGGATTTGATTCATCGGATTGGCTTGCTCGATGCATTAAACAATTTAAGTGGATTGTATTGAAATTTTATTAATCCATTTTAAGATGGGTCAAGACAGAATGATCCATAATTCTTCTAAAATTTAAAATTAAAATGGAAATTCAATGTGCTCGTAGACTTGACCTACCTAATCAACCATTCAAACTATAAAATTTCAATATATATATATATATATAAATTTAAATCCAAAGATCAACATACCAGAATATAAATAAGTCTATTGGAAAGATAAATACTAGTGTCATGAAATAAATACGAAAATAACGAATGTGCGAAAATAAAGTAAAAGGGAAAAAACTACAAAACACTCAACACTATGAGACTGATGATTGGATCCTCTCCTAGTTCCAAGTAATTTATCTATTTGTTACCTGAAACAGAATTAGATGGTTGAGCTGGTGAGTTCGAGCGGACTCTGCGGGTATAATAGCGGTTAAATGCATGGCAAAATAAAAAGTATAAGAAGCAGAAAGAAACAACAGTATACAATCTCCAAAAACAGAATAGCATTTGGGCATGTGTGAAACAGAATGATAGTGCAATAATAAAGCATGCATGTATGTCAAACAAATGCATCAATCATAGTTCATATAAATGCAGCAAATACAAGAAAATGCAAAATGCAATAAGTGCATATGATGCAATGACATGTGTCACCCCTGACACCAGTCAAACCGCCATCAGATCACATATGTGTGGTCGAGTGGGTAAGACTATGACAATTGTACGCACTCCAATTATTACCACTAGTATGAATGGTTGAGTGGATAGGATGTTGGGGAGCCAACTACTCCAAAAATCATAGGAAAAAGAGGGAGGCACTAACAACTCTGGCATCTCTCGAAAATAATGGTGAGGGTGTCAACTGCTTACCTACAACTCCATCATCTACTGCTTATGAGTGTTCCAGTGTGGCATAACAAGATAGCTGCTCGCACTATAAAATCTACCACTATGAGTGGTTGAGGGGTAGAGCAACTAAATGACTGATGACGGATATAATCATATGGAAGTCAATACTCGTCAGCAATGCAACTATGTAGACATGGTGCATGATACTAAATATATAATTAACCAAGTGAACTATGCAACGATACAATAAATACATACCAGATTCACTAAACATGCCACTAAACTACTAGGTAGGGTATTTCTAATGCCAACCAAACCCTAGTTGTGATTAATGATGATTTCTAAGTACTCACGTACAAGCGATATTTTATGGATCAAGAAGTCAACAGGCGAGACTGTATGGATATAAATTTGATTAACTCAAATATCAAACAAAGAAAGTATCATCTAATAATATCAAAAACAAAGAATAAGGTAAAGCAGTCTTATTAAGAAACAAACAACCATGCATTTAAGATCAATAATCTATAAGATACAAAGGAGAAGTATCCTCCTTGTAATATTATCTACGTATCAGAGAGAACCTCCTCACAATCAACCGTATATATCCAAAGTGAAAGTCCTACACCAAGAACAACGTTTAGCTACTTATTCGATTAATAAAATAACTAGTCTAACTACTAAACATAATTAGGATATACTCCTAATTCAACATCTATTTAAATAAGTAAATCCCCAATTAATGATCGATGCCGATGTAACGCCCGCCCTTCTCACACTAGGGCGGGGTTACGCGAACATAATTTTCGTTTTAGCGGAAGCGTTTGAAATTTGAAACTTAAACATGATACATGTATAATCTTGTACTTGAACATCTAAGCAAGAAACCTTTTAAACATCTTAGACATTGAGGAGAGCATGCTAGGTACCTTTACATTCTTACTTGCATAATAGAAGCATGTCATATAGCCATTTCTTAAGACAGAGTAGTAAGTATGAGGAAGGATAACATAATACTAAAGTTCTTTAGCAAGTCTTAACTAAGTACTTAGCATATGAGCGAGAATGAGCATGAAATATCCATATGAGTCTAAATATCAGCAAGTAGCAACTTAGTGAGTATGATTCAACATTTAACATGCAAAGCTTAGCATGTAGCGACCCGCCTTCTCTCTACCTTAGACGGATCGTTACTTTATCTACTTCTTGACTCTAATGTACGACTAAGAATGCGGAACTTCTTTTTTTTTCTTTTAAATCCATCTAGGAATGATATTCTAACTCTAATAGTCATGCATGATATAATGGCACACTTCTTTTTCACTTGTAGAACTTCACTGCAATGGTACTAGTCGACTGCCATCTAACCAGTCGACTGGTATCGGCCACAGAAAGTTTCTGGGCGCGGCACCAGTCGACTGGCCTCTTGGCAGTCGACTGATGCATCGAACAGAAGCTACTGTTCGATAGGGCAGTCGACTGGTTCTGAACCAGTCGACTGGCACGCCTGAAAGTCTGAAAATTCAGATTCGAAACCTTGTTTCAAAAGTCTACCAAACTTATAGTTTCAAGCCATACAAAGACACAACATCATTTCTATACTCTATACTAGTTTCCTAAACATTTTAGCCAATCAAAACAACTTCATAAACTCGAAATTAGGACTTTTGCGGAAGTAATCAAACTATGAAAATCTATAGGGACTTTAAGCTAGAGTTTTGTACCAAACTTAACTCCTATGCATCCATAACACCAAAACACATGTTCTAAACATTTCTAAAGCATTTTGGAATGTAATGCAACTTTTCTAAGCATATTTATAGCAATAAAAACTTGATTTAAAGGGGAGCTCACCATATCTTGGCACATGCATCAAATAACTCCATCAAGTATCAATATTCAAAACTACTCATACTTATACTCATCCAATGCAATCATAAGGATATGTATGCTAAATAAAATGACATGGAATCTTTACTCATGGTTTTAGGATATGCAAAATATCTAAAACGCAAATACTTGGATAAATGCTATATGATCTAACTTAAACTAAGACTTTATAATAAATGCACTTTAAGTCCTTCATTCATCTTGTCCCAAGAACCTCTCCAAGGTCAGCCACCACACACACGTCACTCAGCACCGCCTTGTCACCTTCCTTCAGAATTGCTTGCCTTTACCTTTACCTGCAGCAAGAGGAAATGCAACTAATAAGCAAAAAGCTTAGTAAGTACTATCTAGCTCACAAAATCTCGAAAATGTGCAAACGTGCTTTTTAAACAATGTGAAATCACATGAGATATTCTTATGCTTAAAAGAAAACACTCAAAACATGTATAACTCAAAACATGCATACTAAAGCACTAATAAGTCTTAACTTACTTGTTCTTGATTTATCTTGAAACTTTAGCAATTCTTATCTTTAAATCTTTCTTTAACTTTTTGAAAACTTCTTTAATCATTAGAAAACTTTGCTAAAGCATATACTTGAAAATAATAACTCACTTGGATCCACTTAAGACGTAAGTTCCATCTTATGCGCGTTCCCTAAAAGGTTGGGGTAGCGAGCCACCAATCCTAATAGATCAGACCTTGGTCTACCAGGGCCAAGACCTTGGAATTGGACACCTGGATTTCTTTAACGACGCCCTTGGATGCCGGGTACTGGCCTTAGAAAATAAAATACTTACTTTACTCATTTTGAATGCCTTGGCATTTTTACGAGCACCTTGTGTGCTCAAATCCCTAAGTCTTGACTTTTGGGGATTTCTTAAGGCCTTGGCCTTTTCTTTTCTTATCTTTATCTTCTTTTCTTTTCTTATAGCTTTCTTAGACCCTAAACTCATATAGGGTAATTAATTAACTCATACAAGCATGAATTAAACTAGGGTTACATGCATAAATCACAATCTAATGGAAAAGTCGCATTTTTAACTTTCTAACAGGAAAAACTTGCGGAAAACCGCCTCTTACTGCAGGTGAGCAGTACTTACATTGGTTTCCTTGAACTTACAACCAAAATTGACATCTAGGGCTCGGGAGAAGCTTGAAATCTCTACGAACCGTCCGCACCTACGTGTTCTTCTCGTCGAGACGGACGAAACGCTCCGTCTCCTTGGTTCCCTCTTGGCCGGCGCCCCTTGGAAGAGGAGAGGAAGTCTCGGCTTGGTGTTGGCGTGCGCACAAGAGAGGGGAAGAGGATTCCCGTGCGTGTGTCGCGCGGCTAGGGTGAGGAAGAGAGAAAACCAAAAATCCAATTTCCTCTCTTAACTTATCTATTTATACTATGTTTATGGAAAAAACGTAACTACTCTATAAATATATTTCTCTCCACCTTTTGTTGTGCTTGATACCCTAGCCCAGCTGGTCACGCGCGCGCTTGCTCTTCCGGTGGTCGCGGGTTCAAATCCCCTGCTGCCGATTAACGTTTTTCCTTTTTTAAAAATACTAAACGGACTCGGAAAATTCCATAAAAATATTCTAAAAATTCCTAAAAATATCTAGAATATTCCTAAACCATTTTTAAATAATTCTAAGGACTTTAAGAACTAAAAATGGGAATTTTTGGGGCGTTACAATCCCCCATACCTTATAAAAAGTTCGTCCTCGAACTTAGAATAATTCTGGATATCTTTCTCTCATGCTGTCCTCACGTTCCCAAGTAGCCTCCTCATGCTTTTGATTCTGCTAGATGACCTTCACTAGTGGCACTTCTTTGTTTCTTAATCCTTTAACTGCTTTGTCCACTATCTGTGTCGGTCTGCTCTCATAGCTAAGATCTTCTTGGATCTGTACTGACTGAGGCTGAATCACTTGGCTAGGGTCGTGAATACACTTCTTTAGCATAGAGACATGAAAGGGACTGTGGATAGCTGACATATCCTCTGGCAAGTCCAGCTCATAGGCTACCTTCCCAACTCTCTTTATAATCTTGTAGGGTCCTATGTAGCGAGGACTCAGCTTGCCCTTTTTTGCCAAATCTCATCACTCCCTTCATAGGAGCGACCTTGAGAAATACTGAATCTCCAACTTGGAATTCAAGTGGCCTACGGCGTGTGTCAGCATAACTTTTCTGTCTACTCTGGGCAGTCTCAATCCTCTGGCGGATCATCTGGATAGCCTGAGTGGTCTCATCTATAAGCTCAGTCTGGCTGCCTAGTCCTGACTCCATCTCTTTCTTCTCACCAGCTTCTTGCCAACATATGGGTGATCTGCATTTTCTGCCATACAATGCCTCATAAGGCGTCATCCTGATGGTGGCCTGATAGCTATTGTTGTAGGCAAACTCAGCTAAGCACAGAAATTTGCACCAACTACCTTTAAAGTCCAATGCACAAGCCCTGAGCATGTCTTCTAAAATCTGATTTACTCTCTCTGTTTGTCCATCAGTCTGGGGATGGAAGGCTGTGCTGAACTGAAGTCTGGTGCCTAGGGCGTCCTGAACACACCTCCAAAAATGGGAGATGAACCGCCCATCTCTGTCAGAAACGATCGACTTCGGAACTCCGTGAAGCCTGATTACTTCTCTCACGTACAGCTGTGCTAACTGCTCTACCGAATGCGATAACTTGATGGCTAGGAAGTGAGCAGACTTGGTCAATCTGTCCACTATCACCCAAATTGCATCGTGTCCATGGGTGGTTCTTGGAAGACCTGTGATAAAATCCATGGATATCTCTTCCCACTTCCACTCTGGAATAGGAAGAGGCTGCAGAACTCCTCCTGGTCTCTGGTGCTCTGCTTTGACTCTCTGGCAGGTCAAGCAGGTACTGATATATCTGGCCACGTCTCGCTTGAGTCCAAACTACCAGAATCTTTGCTTTACATGTTGGTACATCTTGGTAGAACCAGGGTGCATAGAGTACGGGGTACTGTGGGCTTCTTCTAAAATATTCTTTCTTAGTTCCTCATCATTGGGGACGCAAAGGCGGTCTCCAAGATAGAGGATGTCACTATCTGATACTCGAAACTCTGAATTTTCTGCCTCTTGGATCTCCTGCTTGATCTTCTGGATCTCTGGGTCATGACCTTGCTTTCTTTGTATATCCACAAGCAGGGTTGACTCTAGAGTCAATGCAGAAAGTTGCCCAATTATTACCTCGACTCCAAAATCCTTTATTTCTTTTTGAAGTGGTGGAGACAGTGACGATAGGGACATCAGTGCTGCACAGGGTTTTCTGCTCAGTGCATCTGCCACTTTATTAGCTTTACCTGGGTGGTAGAGGATTTCACAGTCATAATCCTTGACCAACTCTAGCCACCTGCGCTGCCTCATATTCAGATTCTTCTGAGTGAAGAAGTACTTCAAACTCTGATGGTCTGTGAAGATTCTGCACTGCACTCCATACCGGTAGTGTCTCCAAAGCTTCAGTGCAAAAACCACAGCTGCTAGCTCAAGGTCATGGGTGGGGTAATTCTTCTCATAGTCCTTGAGCTGTCTGGAGGCATATGCTATTACTTTTCCTTCTTGCATGAGGACAGCTCCAAGGCCCATCTTGGATGCATCACTGTAGATGTCAAAGGTCTTGTCACTCTCTGGAACAGTCAGGATGGGAGCACTAGTCAATCTTTTCTTCAGTTCTAGGAAGCTGTGCTCACATTTATCTGACCACTCAAACTTCTGATTCTTTCTGGTCAGGGCTGTGAGTGGAGAGGCTATTCTGGAAAAGTTCTCCACAAATTTTCTATAATATCCCGCCAGGCCTAAGAAACTTCTGATTTCACTGGCATTCTTGGGTCTACACCAGTTGCTGACTGCTTCTATCTTGGCTGGATCAACTTGAATGCCTTCTTTGGGTACAATGTGGCCTAGGAAGGCCACCTGATCAAGCCAAAACTCACACTTTGAGAATTTGGCGTACAACTCCTTCTGGTGTAAGGTTTGCAACACTATCTTCATGTGTTCTTCATGTTCTTTCCGAGTCTTTGAATACACTAGGATATCATCAATGAAGGCAATGATGAACTTGTCCAGAAAATCCTTGAACACTCTATTCATTAGATCCATAAACGTCGCAGGGGCGTTTGTCACTCCGAAGGGCATGACCACAAACTCATAGTGTGTTAGTGATATGAGAGAAGTGTCCTAAGGCAATCGCCATATGATGTAAACATTTATTTTAATAAATGATAATTCACTATTTGAGTATACATGTTTTGTGTATTTGATTGGGATCTTAAACTCATCTACTGAATGTCCGCAATACAACTCACAGCATAAGAGAATTTGTGATGGGATCACAACTAGTGATTATCTCTAATGTGTAATTGTGAAGTATTGAAATTATCCCTAGTCGATGAATTGATAAAAACGGACACTATCAATTCTGTTGAGACTAGCATGGGTTATTCTCTAATCAGCTGATTCTCACTAGCTGGTGACATTGGGATGTCCGGAGATAAACATGGATGCTAGTTAAGGGAACTAGTTCATTGGAGTGACTAGCTGTAAGACTTCATATGGAAATCTACATGTAGATATGTTAATGAAGATCTTACTGCGGCTTAAGTGCGATGTTCCTTTGACTTGCGGTGTTCAAGTCATCTTGGTCATGGAGACTTATACTTTGACATCTTAAGCAAGCATCTCCAAGGAGGTGTGGACCCAGGATGATCGGGTATAAGCCGAAGTGCCCGAAGGTGTTTGAACAGCCTACAAAGGATTCACCACTCCTTGCGAGGAGATGTATACCCAGGCCTATCGTCGGATTGTTACTCAAAGCCTCTTGCCAGAGCATATCATGTTAAGAGTGCGAGTCTCTTAAATACATGAGAGTAATTAGAAATCCAAAGGACGAGGAAGACACTACTTGGGCTAGGTGTGACGTAGTCAGCCTAGTGGGGACTGACACCATAGACCGTGTCCTGAACCAAGTGGGTATAAGGTGGTGAAGGGAATGAGGCACGATTCATTAGAGCTGCTGAAGGGTTTCAGAATAATTTCTTCTGAGGTCAAACCGTTGATCTTTCGATTAATTGGGGATCATGATGTACTACTAGGTGCCACTCATGATCGTTCTATAATTAATGGGTTAATTATAGACGGCCAACATAAATCGAAAGCCTATTTAGTCACACGCAATACGAGTAATCGGAGGAATTTAAAACGAGTTGAAAATTGGATTTTTCGATCAAGAGAAACAAGTCGAATCTGAGTTAGTCAGAGGCGGAATGGAAGCTAAAAATGGCTAAGTCTTTTGAAGGCTTTTTGGGCGAATTAAATGAGTTTAATTCGCGGCGGTTCGGGTTGGATTTGGCCGACCAAAGAGGGTGTTAAACCCCCTTTGGTGGCCGGCCAATAAAGGGGAGAAAAACCAATTAATTTTGGTTTAATTAATAAAATAAATCTAGTGCGATTTATTTTATAAATTATGGATAAATAAATTTGTATAAAGAAATTTATATAAATAAAATTTATAGAAATTTATTCTTTTATGGAAGATTAAAATAATCCATGAATTGGTTTATTTTAATTTTATAAAATCAATTATGAATTGATTTATCCATAATAAGAAAGTTTATAAATTTCTTATAAAATTTATTCCATAATTTAAAGAGAAGAAGAACTAGTTTTTATTATAAATTAGTTTATAATAAAGACTCGGTTTAAACGGAATAATTAATAAGAAAATTTATGGGATAAATTTCTTATAACTAATTCCGTTAATTCGGTTTAGAGGGAGACTTAGCAAAGGAGTTGCTACTATATAAAGGAACCAAAGGCTAGCCCTTAATCCCAATTAATTGAAGATAGAGCTCTCCCTCTCTCTCTTTAATTCTCCTCTTCTCCTTCCCTTCTCCCCACCTAGGGCCGGCGCCCATTGAAGACCTAGGGCCGGCGCCCCTTCTTTCATCTAGGGCCGGCTCAACTCCTCCAAGGCAAGGTGTTGCCGTGAGCCAACAAGGAGAAGAAGAAACCAACCAAGAAGAAGAAGAAGCGGATCACATCTCCCTCTCTCTCGGAATTCGATTCCGTTCTTGGTCGTTAGTTTCCTAACTCCTCTCTTGATCTTCTTTGTTGTGCCTTCCGAGAATCTAGTAGTTCTCGTCGGCACAAAACTCGTGACTTTGCGAAGTCATCTCGAAGAGAACTCGGCGTGGACGCGAATAGAGGCGGAGCTTCCAAGGGACGCTACGGTTGGATCTCGTCCCTTACTTCGAGTTACGAGAGGTACTTGGTAAATTTGTTTACTTTTCCGCAAAGTTTTATTTTATGATTATGTCAACACAATGTAAGGTTGCATGCTAGATACGAAGTTAAAATAATTTAGGAAATTATTTTATGCAAATTCTTCCGCTGCACGTAAAAATTTAAAATTTTACGAACTCGTATCCTTGTCGACATGCACCCGGACCCAACAGTGGTATCAGAGCCGGTTAGTGTTCGACTTAATCATATAATTGTTTTATGGAAAACTTTGTCATGATCTCAATTTCGGAAAATTTTTCCAATTATGGAAACTTTCAAATTATAATAAATGTTAGAATTAGGAATTCAAAGTTTGGAAATCCTCATGAAATTTCGCAAACATTTGAAATTTTCTAGTTTCTAAATTTTTATAATAATTGTGAAAATTTCCCATCTTTGGAAACTTTCCAATTTTGGAAATTTTTCTATTTTAGAAATTTTCTAACTTTGGAAATATGTAAGTTTTCTTTGTACCAGAAACTTACAATTATTCTGAAAACCTATTTTCAAAATCTCGCAATTTTGGGCACTTTCTTTTGAGAAAGTCTAGACAAATTCATGGACAGTTAATTGACAATTAAATTTTGAATTGGTTTTTAAATTAGCAACAAAATTCTTTATTTTAGATTGAGCCTCGGGGAGCCGTCCAATTTAAAGTTAGATGTTGTAATTTAATTTCCCAATTTTAATTGAAATTGTCATGTTTGATTTGGATTGAGCCTCGGGGAGCCGTCCAATTGGATTTACACAACTTTACTTTTCTTTGGGTATCTGAGCCTCGGGGAGCCACCCTTAGAAAACGATTTGTTGTAATTAATCAAATCCATGAATAAAATATATTTTAAGAGGTGATGCTCTTACATATTGTTGTCTCCAAAATTAATTAGGAAAATGGTTTCCTATAGAGTTTTCTTAAATGAGATTTTCATGAAAATAATATGTAGTTGAATTAAGGGATTTGTCTCTTAATTTAATAAGATTTGATTTAGAGAAATCAAAGTCTTAAACATATTATTTCTGAAATTAATTATGACAATTTAGGAAATTGTTTCCCAAAGCAATTCCTTTAATAAAGTGTGAAATTAGAATTAAGGAAATCCGGTTCCTAATTCAATTCATGAGACTTGATAAATTAAGTCACATACATACTTTATTAAGGAAATCGTTAGTCATGACACATGTCATGAATGTGCTTAGAAAAGATGAGACCAAAACCCCTTACAAAATATTAAGGCAAACACCTTCCATTAATATGGTTAGAATCGGAGTTTTGTTTCTCGATTGGGTTGATGGACACATCCATGCCCGACTTGAACCTTAACATGTTCAAACCATGGAATTAGTTTATGAATAATATAGTTGGAGTCAGAGGTCAATCCTTAGTTTTGGTTGTTGGACACATCCAAGCCTGACTAAACGGTTGAATGAGCTCCAACCATATTAAAACTATTTCTTGATTAATGGGTCAGCCTTAAGCTTGGAGCATCGATTTGTTGTGCCACAGCCAAGGTCGATGTAAAGAGAGGTGCAGTTGGGTGCTATGTATATGATGCATACTTGTTAATGAGTTAACAACCCAATGATTTATGCAAACATTCAATTAGTTGATAGCATAACGTGATAGTTACATATATGTGATATGTAATCGGTATAATTACCTACCTTCATAGCTAAGGAAAACTTGATGGCCACAGCCATGGTGATTCTTATCTATGGTTGGATATCAACCTATTTGGAGATGTTCCTACGATCTCCCGAATTGATAATAAGGGTTATTCAATTTGAAAAATAAATAGGATTTTATTTATGTATGTTGATACATTCTTTAATAAATCTTCTCACATAATCTCAATTTGTATTTCTAGGATAATCACTCGATCATGTCTTCTCTGAACTTGCGTTCCATTTTGGACACAAATAAACTGACTGGGCCGAACTACATGGACTGGCTTCGAAACCTGAGGATAGTCCTCAAGGCAGAGAAGCTTGCTTATGTCCTACAACTTCCCACCCATCCTCCAGAGAATGCAACTCCAGACCAATTGTTGGCCTATCAGAAACATGTGACCGATTCTGAACTTGCGAGTTGCATCATGCTAGCCTCCATGGTACCTGAGTTGCAAAAGCAGCATGAGCATATGGATGCTAATACCATCTTCTTCCATCTTCATGAGTTGTTTGAAGAGCAGGCGAGATCCGAAAGGTTCGAAGTCTCCAGACTCCTCTTCACCACTAAGATGCAGGAAGGCACTTCTGCCTCGCAGTTTGTGTTAAAGATGTTGGGGTACACTGAGCGACTGAGCGCACTCGGTTTTCCAATGGATCATGAACTAAGTATTGACTTAATTCTGAGTTGCTTGTCCAAGAGTTGTTCACAATTTGTGATGAACTATCGGATGAACAAACTGGAGACTACCATTCCTGAGTTGATCAACATGCTGAAGACTGTGGAGCCTTCTATAAAGCCAGATCAAAAAGCAGTACTGTTAGTTGGTTCCTCGAAGAAAGGTTCTAAGAGGAAGGCCAAAGAACAGAACAAAGGGAAGAAGAAAAAGGCCAAGAAAACTGAAAAGAAACCAAAAGGAACTTGCCATCATTGTGGCAAGGAAGGTAACTGGCAAAGAAACTGCAAGATTTATCTTGAGTCCGTGAAGAAGAAGGCATCCGATGCCCCATCCTCTTCAGGTATCTTCGTTATTGAATGTCACTCTATTTCCTCAGATACCTGGGTACTTGATACTGGGTGTAGCTCACATATATGTAATGACATACAGGGCTAAGGAATAGAAGAAGGCTCGTCAAGGGAGAAGCGAATTTGCGGGTTGGAAATGGAGCAAGGATTGCTGCTATTGCCATCGGAACATATTTGCTAAAGCTCCCAACTGGACGTGTCTTAGAATTGGATAATTGTTATTTCGTTCCTTCGTTAATAAAGAACATTGTATCTATTTCATGTTTGAATGAAAAGGGTTATCATTTAACTTTCAGTAACAATTGTTGTTACATAACTTTAAATGGCGTTCTTTATGGGAATGGAACTTTGTGCAATGGCATCTACACGTTAGATTTATCCAGTGACGTTTTCAATATCGAAGTTAGCAACAAACGTGCTCGAATAGATAATCGAATAGACTCCTACACGTGGCACTGTCGTCTTGGCCATATAAGTAAGAAACGCATGACCGAATTACACCGATGTGGAATTTTGGAATCATTTGAACCCGGTTCATTTGATACATGCGAATCATGCTTAAAAGGCAAGATGACCAAATTACCCTTTCCCGGAAAAGGTAATCCAGTGGGAGAATTGCTTGGTCTAATACATACCGATGTATGTGGACCAATGTCAACTCTTCACAAGGAGGCTATAGCTACTTCATCACCTTCATCGATGATCACTCACGATTCGGGTATGTGTTCTTGATGAAACACAAATCTGAAGCCTTTGAGAAATTCAAAGAGTTCAGAAATGAAGTAGAGAAACAGCTTGGCAAAAGTATTAAATACTTCGATCCGATCGAGGTGGTGAATACTTAAGTCAAGAGTTTCAAGATTATCTAAGGGACAATGGGATATTGTCCCAATGGACTCCGCCGTATACACCACAGCATAATGGTGTATCTGAGAGGCGCAACCGAACCTTGATGGACATGGTTAGGTCTATGATGAATCATGCAACTCTTCCAAAATCCTTTTGGGGCTATGCACTTAAGACAGCTGTTTACTTGCTAAACAGAGTCCCGACCAAGGTAGTCTCTACTACTCCATATGAGATTTGGAATAGTAAGAAACCTCACTTAACTCACCTTAAGATATGGGGTTGTCCTGCTTATGTGAAGCGGGTTGTATCAGACAAATTGGATGCTAAGTCTGATAAATGTCTATTTATTGGATACCCTAAGGAAACGAAGGGTTACCAATTCTATCATCCCTTGGAACAAAAGGTGTTTGTTTCAAGGCATGCTGTATTTCTAGAGAAAGAGTTTCTTTTACAAGAAAACAGTGGGAGTGGGATTGAACTTGATGAAGTTCAAGAAACTCCAATAGACATCACAGAGACACCTAGTCTAGGCCCACAACCGATAATTCATAGTGATGAGCTATCAGTTGAACCTAAAACTACACCACCTCTTCGTAGGTCTGATAGGACACGCAACATTCCAGAGAGATACGGATTTCTCGTAAGTGAATCGAACGACGTGTTGCTCATTGGTGATGACGAACCTATCAGTTATGAAGATGTTCTGAAAAATTCAGAAAGGGACAAATGGCTTGAGGCCATGAAGTCGGAAATGGATTCCATGTATGAAAATCAAGTATGGGACTTGGTTAACCCACCTGAAGGGATTAAACCCATAGGGTGCAAGTGGGTTTTCAAGAAGAAAACCGACATGGAAGGTAATGTTGTTACCTTTAAGGCTAGATTAGTGGCAAAAGGATATCGTCAAAAACAAGGAATTGATTATGACGAAACCTATTCGCCAGTAGCTATGCTTAAATCCATTCGGATGCTCCTAGCCATAGCAGCTCATTATGATTATGAGATATGGCAAATGGATGTGAAAACAGCTTTCCTTAATGGAAACCTACTTGAGGATGTATACATGATACAACCTGAAGGTTTCACATCGGTTGATAAAACCAAGGTATGCAAGCTTCGACGATCCATATATGGACTAAAGCAAGCATCTAGGAGCTGGAACATCCGTTTTGATGAGACAATCAAAGAGTTTGATTTCTCACAAAATCCTGACGAACCTTGTGTGTACAAGAAGGTTAGTGGGAGTGCAGTCGTATTCCTAGTATTATATGTCGATGACATCTTACTTATAGGAAACGATATATCAGTTTTACAGACAGTTAAGATTTGGTTGTCCAAAACTTTCTCCATGAAAGACCTGGGAGAAGCAACCTATATCCTTGGGATTAGAATCTATAGAGATAGATCAAAACGGTTGCTTGGTCTTTCGCAGTCTACATATATAGACCGAGTGCTAAAAAGGTTTAGCATGTCGGAATCCAAGAAAGGTTACCTTCCCATCAGGCATGGGATCAACCTTTCGAAGTCTATGTGTCCGCGCACAGAAGACGAGAGGATTAGCATGAATAAGATTCCCTATGCATCCGCAATAGGATCTATCATGTATGCTATGTTATGTACTAGGCCCGATGTATCGTATGCTCTGAGCGTCACGAGCAGATACCAATCTGATCCAGGAATGGATCATTGGGCGGCTGTTAAGACAATCCTTAAGTACTTAAGAAGAACTAAGGATGTATTTCTAATATATGGAGAAGGAGATTTGATAATACGTGGGTATACAGATGCCAGTTTCCAGACAGATAAGGATGACTCCAAATCGCAGTCTGGATACGTATTTACTTTGAATGGAGGCGCAGTAAGTTGGAAGAGTTCCAAACAAGACACCGTAGCGGATTCTACCACGGAAGCGGAATATATCGCAGCTTCGGAAGCAGCAAAGGAAGCAGTCTGGATCAAGAAGTTTGTCTCCGAACTTGGCGTGGTTCCAACCATTGATGAAGCAGTGCCGGTATACTGCGACAACAATGGAGCTATTGCACAAGCGAAGGAACCAAGGTCTCATCAGCGATCCAAACACGTGCTTCGACGCTATCATCTGATCAGAGAGATTATAAGTAGGAATGACATACAAATTGAGAGAGTTCCCACTGAAAGGAATATAGCGGATCCTTTAACTAAGGCCTTGCCTCAAAACAAGTTTGAGGGTCATGTTAGAGCCTGTGGTATTGGATACCGTAGCGATTGGCATTAGGCCAAGTGGGAGTTTGTTAGTGATATGAGAGAAGTGTCCTAAGGCAATCGCCTTATGATGTAAACATTTATTTTAATAAATGATAATTCACTATTTGAGTATACATGTTTTGTGTATTTGATTGGGATCTTAAACTCATCTACTGAATGTCCGCAATACAACTCACAGCATAAGAGAATTTGTGATGGGATCACAACTAGTGATTATCTCTAATGTGCAATTGTGAAGTATTGAAATTATCCCTAGTCGATGAATTGATAAAAACGGACACTATCAATTCTGTTGAGACTAGCATGGGTTATTCTCTAATCAGCTGATTCTCACTAGCTGGTGACATTGGGATGTCCGGAGATAAACATGGATGCTAGTTAAGGGAACTAGTTCATTGGAGTGACTAGCTGTAAGACTTCATATGGGAATCTACATGTAGATATGTCAATGAAGATCTTACTGCGGCTTAAGTGCGATGTTCCTTTGACTTGCGGTGTTCAAGTCATCTTGGTCATGGAGACTTATACTTTGACATCTTAAGCAAGCATCTCCAAGGAGGTGTGGACCCAGGATGATCGGGTATAAGCCGAAGTGCCCGAAGATGTTTGAACAGCCTACAAAGGATTCACCACTCCTTGCGAGGAGATGTATACCCAGGCCTATCGTCGGATTGTTACTCAAAGCCTCTGGCCAGAGCATATCATGTTAAGAGTGCGAGTCTCTTAAATACATGAGAGTAATTAGAAATCCAAAGGACGAGGAAGACACTACTTGGGCTAGGTGTGACGTAGTCAGCCTAGTGGGGACTGACACCATAGACCGTGTCCTGAACCAAGTGGGTATAAGGTGGTGAAGGGAATGAGGCACGATTCATTAGAGCTGCTGAAGGGTTTCAGAATAATTTCTTCTGAGGTCAAACCGTTGATCTTTCGATTAATTGGGGATCATGATGTACTACTAGGTGCCACTCATGATCGTTCTATAATTAATGGGTTAATTATAGACGGCCAACATAAATCGAAAGCCTATTTAGTCACACGCAATACGAGTAATCGGAGGGATTTAAAACGAGTTGAAAATTGGATTTTCCGATCAAGAGAAACAAGTCGAATCTGAGTTAGTCAGAGGCGCAATGGAAGCTAAAAATGGCTAAGTCTTTTGAAGGCTTTTTGGGCGAATTAAATGAGTTTAATTCGCGGCGGTTCGGGTTGGATTTGGCCGACCAAAGAGGGTGTTAAACCCCCTTTGGTGGCCGGCCAATAAAGGGGAGAAAAACCAATTAATTTTGGTTTAATTAATAAAATAAATCTAGTGCGATTTATTTTATAAATTATGGATAAATAAATTTGTATAAAGAAATTTATATAAATAAAATTTATAGAAATTTATTCTTTTATGGAAGATTAAAATAATCCATGAATTGGTTTATTTTAATTTTATAAAATCAATTATGAATTGATTTATCCATAATAAGAAAGTTTATAAATTTCTTATAAAATTTATTCCATAATTTAAAGAGAAGAAGAATTAGTTTTATTATAAATTAGTTTATAATAAAGACTCGGTTTAAACGGAATAATTAATAAGAAAATTTATGGGATAAATTTCTTATAACTAATTCCGTTAATTCGGTTTAGAGGGAGACTTAGCAAAGGAGTTGCTACTATATAAAGGAACCAAAGGCTAGCCCTTAATCTCCAATTAATTGAAGATAGAGCTCTCCCTCTCTCTCTCTATTCTCCTCTTCTCCTTCCCTTCTCCCCACCTAGGGTCGGCGCCCATTGAAGACCTAGGGCCGGCGCCCCTTCTTCCATCTAGGGCCGGCTCAACTCCTCCAAGGCAAGGTGTTGCCGTGAGCAACAAGGAGAAGAAGAAACCAACCAAGAAGAAGAAGAAGCGGATCACATCTCCCTCTCTCTCGGAATTCGATTCCGTTCTTGGTGTTAGTTTCCTAATCCTCTCTTGATCTTCTTGTTGTGCCTTCCGAGAATCTAGTAGTTCTCGTCGGCACAAAACTCGTGACTTTGCGAAGTCATCCCGAAGAGAACTCGGCGTGGACGCGAATAGAGGCGGAGCTTCCAAGGGACGCTACGGTTGGATCTCGTCCCTTACTTCGAGTTACGAGAGGTACTTGGTAAATTGTTTACTTTTCCGCAAAGTTTTATTTTATGATTATGTCAACACAATGTAAGGTTGCATGCTAGATACGAAGTTAAAATAATTTAGGAAATTATTTTATGCAAATTCTTCCGCTGTACGTAAAAATTTAAAATTTTACGAACTCGTATCCTTGTCGACATGCACCCGGACCCAACATAGTGCCCATATCTTGTACTGAAAGCAGTCCTTGGCACATCACTCTCCTTCACTCTGAGCTTATAGTAACCTGATCGTAGATCTATCTTGGAGAACATTGTGGCTCCCTTCAGCTGATCAAATAAATCATCTATCCTTGGCAAAGGATATCTGTTCTTAATGGTTACCTTATTCAAGCTCGATAATCTATGCACATTCGCATAGATCCATCTTTCTTCTTGACCAACAGTACAGGAGCTCCCCAAGGTGAATGACTAGGGCGGATGAAACCCTTGTCAAGCAGCTCTTGCAATTGTTCTTGTAATTCTTTCAGTTCTGCTGGTGCCATGCGATAAGGTGCCTTCGAAATTGGGTTGGTTCCTGGGGCCAACTCAATTTCAAACTCAATTTCCCGATTGGGAAGGAGTCCTGGTAACTCTTCAGGAAACACCTCAGGATAGTCACAGACTACCCTCACTTCTTCTCTCTTCAATCCTTCTCCTTGACTTGCATCCACTATATGAGCTAGAAAACCAGAGCACCCCTTCTCTAACATTCTCTGAGCTTGTAAGGTAGATAGGAACCTATTTATCTTTCTCCTTGGGTCTCCAATAAACTCAAATGAAGGTTCTGCTTCCGGTGTGAACTTGACTTTTCTCTTGCGGCAGTCTATAGAAGCATTATACTTGCTCAAGAAGTCCATTCCTAAAATGACATCGTAATCCTTCATTTCAAGGACTACCAAGTCACTGTAGAGCTCTCGGTTGGAAATCTAGATTGATACTGCCCTTAGCCTCTCAGTAGAGGCCATCACTTCCCCTGACGGTAAGGTTGTTAAGAACTTCATCGTTCAACCTTTCTGGTGGCCTTTATACTGTTTAAGTAGTGCTCAGTGATCAAAGCACTACTTATTAGTTCTTCGGAGGTTTGCAGCCTCTTAACACCGCTAGCCCCCTTTAACGCTATCTCAGGCCTTAACATCTTGAGCATTAGCCTAACTATCTCTTTTTCTGTGCTAACTAGCTCTGGGCACAGATGAGCTAACCGCTTAAACATCTTCACTGCTTCATCCACGGATAGTTCTCCTTGTCTGAACTCCGTGAATTCATCATAATGCTTGTTGGTTACTTGCATGTGAAAGTATTCTTCGAAGAACTCAGTCTCGAAGTCGGCCCATGTCATCTGGCTGACATTTCTCTTGGCCTTGACTCTCTTCCACTATATTCTAGCATCTCCCGTAAGGCAGAAAGATGCACACTTTATCTTCTCTACCTCATGCCAGTCCAGTAGCCCTACTATTCTTTCCAACGTTTTGAACCA